>CAUHTR010007258.1:222276-508157 GCA_959609185.1 Schmidtea polychroa | reverse complement strand
TTCTACATTAATTTGCATATTATAATAAGTAAGACGACTTTTTCAAATTCTATTTTTATCAAATTAATAAACATATTAAAAACAAAGTTTTAAATTATGTTATTAGTAATATAAAGATTTAATTTAATATTTATATTGATTAATTGGTTTGCACATAGCCCTCCCCTAGATCAAGGAGTGATTTGTTATTGGTTGAAATGTACGCAGGTTTTAACTGTCTACCGAAACACGAAGGTTTCTTGTCGGAAGTTGATTTCGAAAGTTTTGAGTCTGGGCTTCGACTAATAATTTGGAATGGTCCATCAACATAGCCCTTAAATTGTTCATGTTTCCACATTAAGCCATACATGAGTGCAATGTTTCAAATCCTCTGGAAAGAATGTTTCCATTTTTGTTTCTAGTTCTTTTAATTGTAGTGTCACAGGTAGTTTCCATTGATTCCAAAGACCGCTTGGCTTGGTGATTGATTATGTCTTCTGAAACGACATTTCGAAGCCCCAGTAATACCAATGGTAGATCATTGGCCAATTTCTATTTGCATCTTCTGAATGTGTTCTCAAAAGCCGTCTTGAGAGTTCTATGAACTTTCAACTTTGCCATTGATTGGGGGATGGTATGGTGTTGTGTGTCTGTGATCGATGTTGGCTTTTCACAGAATTCTCTAAATGTGGATGAAATGGAATTGCTTACCATTACTTCTGGATCATTATCTCGGGGGATCCGTATCGAGCTATCCACTCGTTTTCTACTGTTTTGGTTACTAAACTGCTTGTGATATCAGAGATAGGAATTGCTTCTGGCCATGAGGTGTGTCTGTCAATTATAGTAAGCATGAATTCTTTATTATTTACTGATGGGAGTGGGGCCGGACAATGTCGATATGAATGACTTGAATTTTCCTGCTTCTGGAAGTTCCTTCAAGCTCGACTTTGTGTGTCTCGTCACTTTATTTCTTTGACACTTTTCACACATTCTACACCACTCCCTAATTTGTGCTCGCATACAGGGCCACGCAATATTTTGACGATATCAATTTATTGTCCCATTTGCTCCTGGTTGGCATAAATTATGAAGCCGCTGGAATTCCTGAATTGAAAATGGTTCTGGCAGTATTATTCGAGGGGAGCCAGTAGACATACCACTAGGATTCCGGTCATCATCTATACTTATTTTAAATGAGTGATTTGGATTCAAGGTTTGGCGAATGATTGTTGTCTTTGTTGATTAATTATTTCATTTTTTGTCAGCGGCACAGTCTTAACAGTATTGAGAGTATTGTTGACTGAATTAATTTGTCTTCATAGGAAATTTGCAACAATGCTGTCTTTCCCTTTAATGTGATTTATCTTTGCATCAAATTCGTTTATAAACTGGATTCATCGCCATTGTCTATTGGATGGATTTTTCAATGTATTTATACCAATGGCTTGTGATCAGTTAGTAGTTCGAATGTGTTGCTGTCCAGGTGATGTTTGAAGTTTTTGATAGCTAAATAGGCAGCCAATAGTTCTCGGTCAAATGTTGAATATCTTTGTTCAGTTTGGCTGAGCTTTCTTGAGAAAAAACTGATTGGTGTAAGTTTATCTGCCGTTCGGTAATTAAGGCTTGCACCAATAAATCGTCTCAGTACCTTAGCGTTGTCTAACCTTGAACAGGAGGTGATTGCTTGAATCTTAGCGGTTTGAGGTAAGATTCCTGTTTGGATTGTGAGATCCAAGAAAATTACCTGATATTTAACCATGTAACTTTATATTTATTTATTGATAAATGTGCGTCTTTTAAAGAATTTTGGATTGTTGGAAAATGTATTCCATAATCTTCATTCGATTTAGAGAAAATTATTATGTCATTGATGTATGCTCTCGAGAAAATCCTGTATGGATGTAGAAGTTTGTCCATGATTCTTTGGAAAGTTTGTGATGCGTTCCTCAGTCCAAATAGCATTTTGAGGTATTCGTATAATCCAAAAGGGGTAATTATTGTTGTTTTCGGGATTTCGTTTGCTTCAATTGGAATTTGTTAATAAGGCTTTTCCAGATCAATCGTTGAAAATATTTTGTTTCCCCCGAGTTGATCTAAGATGTTGCTTATTTATAGGAAGAGAATATTTTTCGACTTTCGTGACTGAGTTCACCGCATGGGCGTACTGACACATATTTCTTTTAGACTATTATCAATGGTGACGCCCAGTCACTTTTACTCTCCCTTAAGATGCCTTTTTGATCAAATTATCGAATTCAGTTTGAATGGTTTTAAGCATGCGTCCACCCAGGCGTCTTACTGCCTGAGCATTTCCATTGCATGTTCAGAGCTGCTGAATTGTTTTTTTATTGATATTTATGGTTAATGTATTTCCGATGAAGATTTTAGCATTCTTGCAGTCCACTAGAAATTTATAGTGTAATAGGAAGTCTGCCCAAAGAATTGGGCGAGAGACATTTGCTACGATGAATTCCCATTTAAAATGCTGCTTTTGACCTTCAATCCTGAAATATAAAACTTTTCAGTCATGTACTTTTATGCTACAGTTGTTAGCCGCTATGAGTCTGATTGGTGCATTTCTGGCTTAAATAATTTTGTTGGGATATTGTTGGGATTTGTTGCCATAAAGGACTGGAACGGTGAAAATTGCATTGATCTTTGTCGACTGTTTAGTTTGGCATTGGATCACTGTCGTTGACATTAACGAGATCCTTGGTCTTTTCCCGACTCAGCTGAATCAGACTAGCAAAATGGCTTCTGGCATTTCCTGTCTTCTTTTCCGAATCGTCTGTGAAAATAACATATTGTTTCTTCACTCGAATGACGTTTCTTTCAAGTAGAGTTTGCTCTTATGTCATTGATTTGATCTTGCAGGTTCCTCTATTGCAAGCTGATGGAAGTTTTCCGGCAATATTTGACTTCCCACCGGTGAGATATGCTGATCATTGATGCTTACGTGCAAGTTGGCGATGTTGGCCAACTCATCATGCCAACGTTGCTCGATATTAGAAGGTATTGAATGTGAACTGGCATGGAGTTAATGAACTGATGTCTGAGAATTTTGCTCGTTTCTGGGTCACCATTGGGTTCCATTATTTTATAGTTTCTTTTTAATTCTCTAAGGAGTTGGCTTGGTTTCCGATCCCCAAGTTCCTGTTTCTGTAAAAGTTTGTTTGCTGCCTCCGTTGTTGATCCTTTTGAGTCATTAATAATTGCTTCTTTAAGTGCTGAATATGGCTGCTTGATATGTGGATCCATTAAATCCGAGTACTCTTCGAGAACGCGAGATGGTAAGCTGGTTAACAAGTGAAAATATTTGGTTTTTTCGTTTCTGATTGAGGCCAGTTCCAGTGCTGCGTCCACTTGTTGAAACCAGACTGCGACATTGTCGAAAAATGTTGGAATTTTCATTTGAATGTGACTACTTTCTTGAGCCACACTTCTGACACCAATGTTGTCTTCTACATTAATTTGCATTATTATTAATAAGTAAGACGACTTTTTCAAATTCTATTTTTATCAAATTAATAACATATTAAAACAAAGTTTTTAAATATGTTATTATTAATATAAATATTAATTTAATATTTATATTGATTTAATTGGTTTGACTACAGTGTGTAAGTATTCATTTTTCTTCAAACAATGAATTTTTTTAATCAGTCTTATTTAATATCGACTTTTGATAAAGGCAAAGTCGAAAACTTTTATTGGGTATAATAAAAAAAAATTTATCTTTTGTCAAAATGGAAATAAATGAAATATCATAAATAAATAGTATTAAGATTTAGGAAAGTATTTTTAATAGAGTGAAAATAGTTTTTTAACAACAACTTTACAACATTTATTAATAATAAACAATCAAATCCTAAGAATTTATTTTCTAGTTTGTTCAAAGTGAAAAAGTACTTGCAGTATTAACCTCGATAATATTTTACGATCAAAAATTGGTTGTATTTTTTTCAATAGAGGCATTATATAGCTTGTTTGTTTTATTATAGGAATTACGCGTGTCGTGTAAGTAAGTTTCATGAATTTTTTCTACCTTATTTTAAAACCTATTATAAATTGGTAAATGTAACTTCTTGTTGTTTGTGTGGTTTTAATAATATAATTTATTGATTTTCTTCTAATATTATACAGTTTTTATCTATTGCGACATGGTGTATGTTAACAATTGGTAATTTGATATAGCATTTAATTTATTAAATACATTATCTGTAATTACAATAAATTGAAATTCATTTCAATGTTATTGTTAGATACATCAGAAAATAATCAAAATATGTTTTATATAAATACACCCAATTCCGAAATTTAATAACCTCTATAATTCACATTGGTGTGCACACCAGTTGAGGTGAGTCACCATTTACGTGAAAATGAAGTTATTCAATTTCATTTATTCAATTTATTAAAAATGGTTTTCAGGTAATTTTTTTAATTTCTAGTTACTTTTAAGACTTGAATTTTGATTTTATATAATTATGAGATCATTATTCAAGTTCTTAAATATTACTGTTAGTCAACATTTATAGTATAACATTGATAATAATTAAATTTCAGGTGTTTTTTAGGAATTTTATGATATTCAATGATTTTTTATTTGGAATTATTTCAATAAAATGTAAGTTAGATATATTTTTAACTAAATAAATAAATTAATCACAGAAAACATTTATTTTTTTAATGCAATTAGGAAAGAAGCGGCGTACATGGATGAAATAGTTTTTCCCTGTTCTTCTGAAATAATTTGTTTTCTGCCACCTCTTTTCCCTTTGCTAACTGCCCCATATTTTTTATATTTATAAATGATTGCTTTAATTGAAGATTTGGTCATTCCTAGTAATCTTCCAAATTCTTGGTAATTGTCCCCATTCCCAAAGGCATTAATAAGCCGAATTTTGTAATTTTCTGTATATCTATGAAAATAATTTATTTAAATTTACGATTTGCGAATTTCTTTCTGTAAATCAAAAAATCTCGAAGGACCTTCTTCAATATTTGAAATGCTGCCTTCAGACATACTATAAAATATTTTAATGTTTTGTAATTTAATGAATAAAACTTACATTGTATTTTCTTCTTTTTCTCTGAAGCTCAAGGTAGAGCTGTCGGAATCTAAATTAAAAGTATTTTCTTGCATTTTTTAATAATTTAAAAATAATTATATTTTAACAATATGTTAACAATATGTTAACAGTTATTTATTTCGGAACAAAAAACTATATAAGAAATTTGCATGCATTTTTCATTATATGTTTTGTGTTGGTGTGTTCAATTATTTTTCTCTCACCTTCACAAATCCTATAATAAAGTTACACCCGTTTCCACATGTTAAAAGTCTCTATAATGCATGTTGGTGTGTTCATCAATCGATGACTCACCATTTATGAGAATGTTTATTTCATTTTTTCATTCTCAATTCAATTTTATTTATGGTTTTAGAAGTAAGTTTTTTAAATTTAAGTATATTTTAAGGCTTGAATTTTGATTTCATATAATTATGAGATCATTAATCAAGCTCTTAAATATTACTTGTAATCAGCATTTATAATATATTTATAATATATTGATAATTAAATTTCAGGTGCTTTTTTAGGTATTTTATGATATGTTATGAATTTGGAATTATTTCAATAAAATGTAAGTTATATATATTTTTAACTAAAAAGAAATAAAATAATCACCAAACACATTTATTTTTTTAAGAAATAATGGTTCCAATCGATTCTTTGGAGATTCCCAGTAATCTTCCAAAATCTTTATAATTTTCTCCATTTTCATATGCATTGATGAGACGGATTTTGTCATTTTCTGAAATTCTTTGAAAATATTATTTATTTAAAATAAGTTATTAAAATTTACAATTTTCGAATTTTTTTCTTCAATTCCAAAGATGTCGATGGAACTTGTTGTATATCTTCACACAAAGGCGTTTGACTAGAAATTTCTGATATGCTGTAAAATATTTTAATTATTTGTAATTAAATAAAAAAATTCCTACATTGTCAGATCTTCACCTTCGCAAAATGGAAATGTCTCCAAAGAAATATCTGAAAATCTAAAGAAATATTAACTTCAAAAATATTTTATAAATATATCTTACGATGTTTTGTCGTCCATTTCTCGAAAACTCAAAGTTGAGTTGTCAGATTCAAAATCCAAATTTTTTTCAGCCATGAATTTTAATAATTTTAAATTAATGATATGTTAACAGTATGTTAATGACTCTCTACTTTCGGAATAAAAAAAGCTATATTAAATTTGCGTGTATTTTATATTATGTGTGCTGTGTTTGTATGTAAAATTATTTTTCTGTCACTTTCTCAATTCCTATAATAAAACTTTTAACATTCGGAACATTAAATCTTTGCGCACAGGTAAGTTTGTGTGTTGCTATAATATAATTTTATCGATTTTTTTTTAGATTATAGAAACTCTTATATTGTTGATTTAGGTGTATTAAATTTCGGAACAATAAATTTCTACACACAGGTAAGTTTGTGGTTCCTATACTATAAATTTATTGATTTTTTTAGGTTATAGAAGTTATTAAATTTCGGAATTAGGTGTATACAAAAAATTTATTAATTTTTGTTTCCTTATTTCGCCAGAAATAATTTTTTAAAAACCTTTCGCTACAATTTTTATCAATTGTTAAGAGATTTTATTTAAAAATTAGAATTTATTGAATTAGTCTTAGAAAAATGACATAAAAATGAAATATTTACAAATTATTTTTATAAAAAAATATATATATTTAAATATCCATTGAAAATCTTTACAATTTTGTAAAATAATAAAGTCTATCAAACCTGCGCCGTTTCCATAGATTAATTTGGAAGAATAAATTAATCTCTCATCCTTCTGAATTCTGCCATCGAAATGAATTACGGTAAACTGATTTTTCCCAGCTGAAATGTCTATGACGGAATTATGTGTGAAAAGTTGGTGTTGCGTGACTGTATGCCTGCCAGTGTTCCGAGACTGATAAGTAAATACTATTAATTCAACGTTCTATGATAAATGCCGATTATTCTAGAATAAATATCATTTATAAACTCATTAGCTTGTATTTTTTATTGCTCTTTTGTTTTATAAACATTCAATTTAGAAAACCATTCCATTTTCCAATTATCTGACTATAAAATAAAATTAATTAAATTTTATTAACAATTCCCCGACAAAATTCTTTCTCTTTTTTAATTTCTATTGTCAATTAATCATATTTATAGTAATTTTTATTTAAATAATGGAAAATAGATGTGAAAAATCTTTTTTATTTTTAATTATATATATTTATTATTGATAGTTTTTTCTAGTATTCCAAGGGATTGAAACAACGCAAAAATGTAATTAAAAGAATCCTTATAAGCAACTTCCCAATGAATTAATTGACAAAAATTATTAAAAAATAACTATTTCAATTAATTAAGTTAAACAGATACCACACATTATTTTAGATTTTCATTAAAATTTACCAATAAGCATTGTTTTATACAGGTAATTGGCATTCGAGTTTAAGAAATATTTTTTTCATAATTAATTTTGAAATATATATATATTTACCAAATTATTTAAAATATTCATTTCAATTCAAGTGCTTGTATTGTATTTGTGAAAGTTTTAAATGAGAAAAACATATTTAAAATGAATATTTGATTTATTAAAAATATATGATTGAAATTTCAAAAAAATACTAATTTATTTTTATCAAATTTATCAATTAAATCGGCAAGAAGAGAAACTTTTAAAAATATTTAATAAATTTTTATTTTACTAAAGTAACCAAGGAAAGTATGCAATAGAGGTGAATCAGCAATATTGTATACTTACCTGGCACGAAGAGAAATCTTCGCGTCTCCTGCATAGTACTGATGAGAGCCAAAAGCTCGAAACTAGTCTACTATGGAGATTTGCACTGGGTATCAGAAAGCTTGTAATGTTTATATTAAAGTAATTTTAATTTAGATGATTTCGGAATTATTGCTTCCTAAATTGCTACCTACAATTTTAAATATTGAAAATTGATAAAATCATAAATTTTATAAGGAATGTATTATAATAATAAATTTTAGTTATAATTAATAATTAATAATTAATTTAATTAATTATCCTTACGGTTTGCAAATTTATGTTGATATCTTGATTTTAGTTGAACTTGATATCGAAAAGCCGAATGATTTTGCTTCCTTGATATTACTACACCCATGGGTACACGCGAAGGTGGTTAAGAATCAATGGGCAGGTAAGCTCTGTTACCAAAACTACTCGATTTAATATTCTTTCCGAGTTCTTAAATTACCATTTTTTATTTGTTTCCCATTATTACTGAAATAACTAATAATTTCACTAAACTACTTGATTTTCATTTTCATCAATGATCATGTGTGATTTAATTCCAATAATTTGACCAGGGATCTGTAATCATTTTAATTAAAAATGAGAGTAACCGCTAACAACTTCCAAAATTTTTCGCAGTTTTGTATTAGTATCTGTATTTTTGGATACAATATATAGCTCCTTTCCTCTTTATTTATGGCTACAAATTTGATACACTCACCATCTTGAAACATTACTTAACAAAATTAACTGAAAATCCTAAATTAAAATCATAGTTCAATTTATATATCAACTTGTGAAAACCAAGAGTTTAATTTAATTAAAATAAAATAATTTTAATAAGTAATTTTTAAAAATTTTAAATTTTAGTCATAATTAAAATTTGTATTCATTTTTAAAAATTATGAATAATAATAAAAATATCTAACAATAAATAAAAACAATTGAGATTTTTAAAATCCGTTTGCATTGTTTTAACAAGAATTTTCGTCAATTCCATAAAATCACAAATCTAAAAAAATTTAAAACAAAAGTTGAGAATGTGAATCATGAAAATTTACAAAATTATTATTACAAAAATTATCGCATTTAATCTTTTCATTTTACTATCATTATTGAAATTGGGCGGTTGACTAGTTGAGGTCTGACAGAAAATCGGCCGGCAATGATTTATTTATGTATCTGTGACAGATTTATAAATGTTTATTCTATATGAGGTTCGGATCAAAATGTTACTTTTTTAGTTAGATGATCTATATCTAATTAAGTAACTGTAATTATTTGAACCGTGTTTCATGAACTTTTGGGCATATTATTTACTATTTTTATTAATTTCATTTGATTACAGGAAGTGCTGCAATTTTAAATATAATTTTTAAAATTTGCAAAAAATATTTTGTATTCAAAAAATTTACAAATAATAATAATTATTATTATATATTTATAATAATATTAATAATTATAGTTATAATAATTATATTAATTATAATTACAATAATAATAATTATATAAATTAAACTGAATGCATTATTATTATTATTATTATTATTATTATTATTATTATTATTATTATTATTATTATTTTTAATATTATTAACTAAATTAAAAAAGTTAAAATGAAGAAATTTTGCCAAATTATTAAAACAAATTTGGATTCTGAATTTCATGATATTATAAACAAAGATAGAAATCAGTAAATAAAAAAATTCCGTTTCAATAATAGGTAAAATAAATAGCAATTATTCTCTGTAAATAATTTCGATGTAAAAGAAATTAGAAATATATAATTCTAGACATTTTAGAACTTGTTTCGTGTCAACAATTTGTTCGTGTAATTGCCGCTTGCAATGAATAGTGCAAAAATTTAAATTACTTTTATTAAGTTCTATCAAAATCAAATGTCATCTTGACTCAGGGAAAAAATATAATTTAGTTGTAAATGGCGAACACTATATCTAATTAGCCGTGGACAAAGTTGCAATTTTTAAACGAAAATTATATTTTGTGACCACTTTATAATGTTAATGTAATGTTTCGTCAAATATAACTCACAAGTTTTAGAAGAACTTTCTGAAAACATTTAAAAATAATAATGTTTCAATAATAAGATCTTCGGTCATTTTTAAATTCTATTCAATTATAATAATAATATTAAAACAATTTATTATTATTTAATAATTATCATTTAAATATTCATTATTGTTTCGTTTATCTAAAAATCTGGTAGAAAAATAATAACATTATCCTTACCCAAGGACAAAACACAAAATTGTCAAGCATTCCATATTTATTCATAATATTGAAAGAAAGTTTTATAGAAAAATTTGTAAAATTTTCATAAAGATTAAATCAATAATTTTTAAAAAAGTCTAGGACTGAAACACCAACATAAAATAAATAAAATTATCACACGAAAAATATTTTAATTAATTCTGTAAAAATGTTTTCAAAATAAAAATTTTGCTTTTGACCTAAAATTTATTCTTCTTAACCCTCAAAGAAAAGAATTATATGTAATTATAATAAACTAGAAAACTACCTGCCATAAAACTAAACAATTTCTTTAATATTCTTTTAAGGTAAAATACACGTCTTGTGCCAAATAAATAATAAGACTCTTATAAAAGTAAATAAATAAAATAATCCAAACTCTAAATTATTTTCTAAATTCATTCCCAAAATGTTGCGTGTCACCGATTGATATGAAAAAACGATATTTCGGTAGGTTCAATAACATCTCTAATTGTCAACCTGCGATTAGTGAGTAGTAAACTTTTGATTTCTGCATTTTGATTCTCATTACTTGATCTTTCTGTCTACCACAGCGAGGCTTGTGATTCAAAGTAATACACAAACCTTTAAATTTAACACGTGTTTTTGATAACGAAATTTCTCAATAGCATTTTGATGCTTATAAAATGCAACATTTATTAGAAACTCTTTGCTCAAATTAAACATTCCTTAACATTATAGGATAAAAGATAATCTATTGGACACATCGCTTTATGATACATCTCATGATTAATATTCAAGAACTCATAATTCCATAGGTGGCAAATTCAGCAATAAGAATAAAGAGTGTAAATATAAGAAATGGGTGTTCATTAGACCTAAATGCTACAGTCTTTTGGGTGATAAAGTTTGGAACAATGCTAAAGTGAAAACATTGAAGGATAACGATTTAAAATATCAATCGTAACTTGACTGTTATCATAATAATTCGAAGATTTCAGTTGCACAAACTCAAATAGTAAGTTAAAACTATTAATTATTTACTATTAAAAATAGTTAAGTAACTCTAAATAAATAATGATGATAAAAGACATTGTAGAAGAACACGGTTATGGGTATAGTCACATGGTATAATTTAATTAATTATATAATTTTAATTGTTGTTTTTTATTAAGTTTATCATTTTATTTGTGTAATTATCATTTTAGACTTTTCATATTAAAGTAACTTTTAGACTTTTTAATTGTCTTTAAGCATTTTTAACGAGTTGACTCTTTTTAGATGTGTATTATTATTATTATTATTATTATTATTATTATTATTATTATTTTTATTATTATTATTTTTATTATTATTATTATTATTATTATTATTATTATTATTATTATTATTATTATTATTATTATTATTATTATTATTATTATTAATATTATTATTATTATTATTATTATTATTATTATTATTATTATTATTATTATTATTATTATTATTATTATTATTATTATTATTATTATTATTATTATTATTATTATTATTATTATTATTATTATTATTATTATTAATTATTATTTCCTTATCAAACTCAAAATTATTTTTTTGTCGTATAAAGTTGTCAAAATTTACTAAAATTATACAGATGATCAAATCATATTGCAGCCGATAAATTAAACAGACACCAAAAACTTATGTAGACAGATTTTAGAAATAAAATCAACATTCGTTGACAGTAATTATCCAGTTCCGATTAAAACTTTTTATATCAACACATTTGATGAAAGATAGAATGAAAATAATATTTCAACAAAAGTATTTAGACATTGAAAAAATCAAAAGCGAATTCTCTAAGTTGAAAATTGATTTATGAAAATCTTTTGACTTTACTATGAAATTTTTCTTGCTAATTTCTGTTTTCCATTTCCATTTTGACTTAGAAAGATAAAAGAGTAATTGAGTTAAACGAAAAAATTATCTCAATTATCTTATTCAACAAAATAGGTCTTAGATATGGAATTTTCTTTTTTATTTCTAATACCTGTTTTGTTCATTTGCATAATTTCAACAAAATATTGTGTTCATTTGAATTGAGAACATACGAAAGAATGAATGCATTTTGATGGTGAGGAAACTTTTCACTGAAAGAAATTATGTGAATAATGTCAGGTGGATATTTAAAAACTAATAACTTATAATGCTTTTATCACATTTGGTTATGAAAAAAAACGTTTGGATGCACAAAGTTTTAATACAAGAATCATTTAAATTTTAAAAAAAGTTACAAAAATAAAATTTAATTACAAAAATTAATTAACAATTTAAAAATTCAAAAATCAATAATTTTTAGGGAAATAAGGTTTGAGTAAGTAGCAGTCGAAAAGTTAAAGACGTAGGCCAATTAAAGGTCCCTGATTAATATGAGAACAGTGTAATAACCATGACAATTATTCAAAGTAGGTCGATATAAATATAAATTTGAAGATAAAATCGTTTTGCTATCATTGTGAGAACGAAATGGTAAATTTAAGGTCAATTTTGTCAGGTCAAATTTAAGTAGGCAAGTATAAAATTAAATAGTTCTTTTACACATTATGCAGGTCAAGGTAAGCTACATATGTAATTTTTAATTAATATAAAATAAGTCATATATGTTTACATCTAAAATTCACTGATAAATTGAGTAGGTCAAGTAAAGTTCAAATATGAATAAAATATCTGAACCTATATAAAATATACAAGTCAAGATATTTGTTAAATTAGGTCACTTACAAATAAAGGACACATATGTGACATGTATATTAATTATTTAGTTTAAGATTTTTAAAAGTTTTATAATTTTGTTTTAAATAATAAATTTAAAATCTATATAGATTTTTCATTTTTATCCGATGATGACAGTATACCTGACAAAATATAATTACTGATAATAATTACTAATAATAATTACTGACTATTATTTGCACATAGAGATTAAAAATTATTAGACTAGCAGTTTCAATTGTTTTGATTTTTAGAACTTTTTTACGTTACTAACAAAATATACACGTACGTTAATTATAATTTAGTTAACCATTTTTAATTAGTTTTTAATTACTTCACTCGTTTACAATGAATAAATGCATCTATAATATAAAATAAAAAAGTTTATATTATAGAAACACACAAACTTCGCTCTATGGTGATTTTTAATGTTGCAAGGAATAAAAGCATTTAATATACACCTAATTCGTAAATTTTGTAACCTCTATAATCTAAAAAAATCAATAAATTCATAGTATAGGAACACACAAACTTACCTGTGTGTAAAATTTTATTGTTCCGAAATGTAATAACTTTACACTAAACACCACTGAGAACCGTAATATAAGAAAAAAATCAATAATCTTACATTATAGAAACATACATACTGATATTGACTTCACGTTGATGTTCTTATTTATAGTTCAGTGAGATACATCTTATACTATAGAAATCTGAGAAGTGGAAGAAAAATTAAAAAGTACACACAAGCGCAACACATACTAAAAACACATACAAACTTTTGATTCGTAGAAATGCACCACTGAGATACGTTTCTTTAATAACATTATTTAAGACAATTTCTTAAAAAAAAGATCGCTGAAAATTTTTAAAAATATATATTTAATGAAAATATCAAGAGCAGATGAATTTGGTTCAGTGTCTTTTCAATTCAGATTTGATTTCCTGAAAGATGTCTTTCATATTGAGCTCATAAAAGAGAATTACAAAAATTAAAAAAATCATTTTATTCATATTCGGCGTTTTTTCCCAAAATGTTTTAGAAAAATACATATTTTTGGTGATTGATTTATTTAACTATAATTAAAAATATATCTGATTCACATTTTTTCGAAATAATTCCAAAATACTTAAAGATAAATGTCATAAATTCATACGTAAAAAATTACTGACAACTTTGTTTTATATTTATTTATCATCAACATATTTATCAGTAGAAAATTCATTAAATTGGTGAGTGAGCTATTGTTCTACACGCCAACCACCACTATAGAGAATGTATCTCAGTGGTGCTTGATGTATTATAGGAATTGAGAAGGTGACAGAAAAATAATTGAACATACCAACACAAAACACGTAATGAAAAATGAATACAAATTTATTATAGCGTTTTTTGTTCCAAAATAAATAACCATTAACATATTGTTAACATATAATTATTTTCAAATTATTTTCAATTTTGCATGAAAATACCTTTAATTTAGAATCGGACAGCTTCAGAGAAAAAGACGAAAATACATCGTAAAATCTAATTATAAAATAATTTAGAATATTAACGTTCTTTAGATTTACAGATATTTATTAGGATACACTGCCTTTTCGTGAAGGTGAAAATCTGACAATGTAAGATTTATTCATTAAATTACAAAACATTAGAATTTGCAAAAAGAAATTAACAATTTGTAAATTTAAATAAATTATTTTAATAAATTAATATTTTCATAGATATACAGAAAATGAAAAAATTTGGCATTTCCATCTTTCTTAATTGTAACAAAATAAATGTCTTCGGTGATTACTTTATTTATTTATAGTTAAAAATATATTCGACTTACATTATATCGAAATAATTCCAATTAATTTCATAAAATTCTTAAAAAGCACCTGATATTTAATTATCAATATTTTATATTATAAATGCTGACTAAAAGTAATCTTTAAGAGCTTGAATAATGATCACATAATTATATAAAATCAAAATTCAAGTCTTAAAAGCTACTTGAAATTAAAAATATTATCTGAAAACAATTTTTAGAAATGGAATAAATGAAGTTATAAACTTCATTTTCGCGTAAATGGTGAGTCACCTCAACTATTATGCACACCAACGTGTATTATAAAGATGACTAAATTTCGGAATTGGGTGTAAAAAGTGATAGAAAAATAGATTGAACACACAAACATAACACATATTAAAAATGCATGTAAAATTTTGATATGCGAAATTGTTGCAAAAATTGAAAAAATTAACCGAAAAAAATTCCAATGACTTTACTTTGAGTTGTCGAGAAATTCGCAAGATTTATCTTAAAGTTATAATAAATTTGATATTTCGATAGTATTTTAGATATTTCTGAAATATTTGTTACAACTCTACCTTTTTGCAAAGACGATTCAACTAGTAACAGGGAACTGATTTTACTTTGAAAGCGTTAAAATATAAAAATCCTTTGGTGACAATTTTAACTGAGGGATTAGTAATCCATTAGTTGGCAAATTCAAATGATTTTTTTTCAAATGGTGTCATTGAATAAAGTGGTCAGCAGAATACGAAAACACAAAAGAAATTGTTCCGTCTTATCTCATTACCATAACTGACAACTGAAACTATGCAAAAATTCATTACTGCTCTAACCTGACCTGTAAATGTTGAATATATAGGATGGAGCTAAACATATAATTTTTTTAAAAGAATTTCATTATTCATAATTTATGAGTATTACTCGAGTACTTTAAAAAGGACGGGTATACTCAAGTATCAAATACTCGAGTATGCAAAAAAGAGTGTCAGATAAAATTATCTCTCCATATAACATAATAATGTGGTATATCATTGTCCATTAAAAAATAAATATACAAAATTTGAAATCATTTGGCTTTATTTTTGCAACAAATATTACCTTCATTCGGCAGACTTTCGGAATTCCGTACGTAAATATATAGGTCTTCGGAGTTAACTTGATAATCTGAAAAATTTAAATAAATTTAATACAAAATATTAATTATTCAAACTTACTAATATACTTGAGAAATTGTAACAGTCATAATATTTTTTTAACACAAGTATTTCTTGGTAAAATTCTGTTTCACTACATAATACAATATATTGGAGACTATAATGTAATTATGATTATATAACATAAGACATATTATTTTTATTCTTCACCCGTTATTTTTATTTATTTAGATCTTAGATTATATTCTTCGCATCAAACATTTCGTTATCTATCATAAAAATCAGGAAATCTTTGTAAATGGAATCAAAGACCTACTACTACTACTACTACTACTACTACTACTACTACTACTACTAATAATAATAATAATAATAATAATAATAATAATAATAATAATAATAATAATAATAATAATAATAATAATAATAATAATAATAATAATAATAATAATAATAATAATAATAATAATAATAATAATAATAATAATAATAATAATAATAATATGTATTCGTTTTATAACAATTAAAATATGTTTAAGATTATTTAAGAAATCTAATGACATCAAAATTATTATGAAACCATTTTCGAAAACTGCCTACACAAATGAAAATAAAATAGATTAATAAAAATATTTATATCAAATTAATTTTTAAAATTTCTATAAATTAAATTAAAATTGCAATTTTCAGGTTTTCAGAAATTTATTAAATTTACAAAAATAAAAAAAAACCTCCCAAAATTAAATAAGTAATTAAATCAAATATGATAAAACTTAAATATGTTTTTTTAATAATAATAATAGAAAATTAATTTGAAATTCAAAGAAACTCAAATTGAAGATGATGAAATAAATTGACATAAAACAAACTCATTCCGACAAAAATATATATTTATATATACTTTGACCTTTTGCAATGAACTATGTGAATGTTTATTTCAGTTACACTTTGCTAATCTGTCAAAATTACAGAAGAACCAATCGCGCCAAATTAATTTCTGAAAAGATTTTCCCAAAGTTTTCTGAATGAATTATTTTCCCAAGTAAATTATCATTTCTACGAATTCTTATATTTTTAACATTTCATTTCTTTATTAACAATTATTCTCAACAGAAAATATTTCTCATTATTTTGCGCAACTGAAACGTGATTCTTTCTTTTTACGAAATTGCATGGATTTTTTTCATAATTAATGTAATAAAAGTTTGTCTTATTATTTTTTTTCTCTCGGAAAGGATTTCTATATTTCTGGTAAATTATGGATCTGATACGTTATGCATATTCTATGCATATTTAATATACATTATTTAATAAATTTAAGTAATAAAAATAATTTTTCCCTTAGAACTAATTTAAAATATAGTAAATAATATGTAATTTAATATAATATAATATAATATAATATATATTAAAATAAATGTCTCAAATAATATAAATTTTTATCCAAAATTTCATTTTATATTTCATAAACCGATATTATTTATTCATTTAAAATTTAAATTTTAAATAAAAGCAAAATATTTTACTAATAATAATCAACATAGATTATTAAAAACTAAAATTAATTACATTCATAAATTAAATGATAAATTTACAAAAATGTTATTTTCGAGTTCACCAATAGAATCAATTTAAACCAACCAATGAAAATTGAGATATAATAATATTATAATATAGTCTTTTAGTAAGTTTCAATAATTCAGTTTTTCTATTATTTCGGTCTTTCATGGATTTCATTATATTAAAGGTATAGAAAACAGTCGATTTTTATGTAACATTTTGGATTGGATTGTAGATTAACGGGAAAGATGTGACATCATGCAGCCACGATGAGGCTGTTAAGTATTTTAACGAAGCGCCAGATAGGTTTCTGGTAGAAATTGCCCGAAAAAATAATAGAATCCAACCAAAGGAAACTCGAGAAATCAGATATCAATTGCCACTGATAACAGAGGAATTGAAGTGCGGCATCGAAAGCTCACCAATAAAAAGTTCAAAGTAATTAAAAATATTACTCAATTAAATAATTAATTAGAGTGATTTAACTATTAATTAAAACAAAATATAATAATATATTCATGCAATATTAAATGAAATAATAAATGCATATAATACTTCATTAATTCATATTTTCTTTCATTTTCAGACTTGAAAAATTAAGTCAACAATTTTTAAAATTTTTATATTTTTGATGAGAATAAATTTTTAAATGTCGAAAAAAATAACCAAAACATTCATTTGAAAAGACAATATCGTGTAAAATAAATACAAATACAGGTCAATAGTCTGAAAACAAATGAAAATATTATGAATTTCATTAATCTTTTGTCTTCTAAATAAGTTTGTAACCATAAACCAATAAGACTTTAACATTTAAGTAATAAACAATGACATTTTATATTTGATACTTTTATTTATTATTTTAAAATTTTATGATTTACTCGTTAAAAATATTTTCAAATATTTTAATAAAAAATTTACTTTTAAATTAGAATTATTTTTAAAATTAAAAAATTAAATTTGACAAGAACTAATTCATATGAAAAGTTAATAAATGCAAATATATATATATATATCTTCCTTTATTGGAATTCATTTGATTTTTGAAGAGTGCACTCTATTTTGATTTGAAATCATAACAGAAACTGATATTTTAATTATTAATTGAAGTTTTTCATCAATTATAAATATAAGTCTTCATTTCTTCTATTTATTACTATCTTACTAATTATATTTCTTGGAGATGACTTTGATATCTTCAAATTATCTGGAATTTATCTATGATAAATCCCTTTACCTAAAAGTCATTTAGCAATTTCCTGATTCTTCTTTAGAAAATTGTATACAAAAATAATACAACAAAAGTAAAATATATATTTTTATATAAATTAAAACCTGCATAAATTAAATCAAATAATAACTAATGGGATGAAAAATTTCAGCAATGTTTTCAATGTACATAATTTTGTTCACTATATAAATATCAAAAGAACAATTCATTTTAAGTGACTATATAAGTTTAAAAACTATCTTATTTTCTAAAAACATTATATATAAACATAAATAAAAATATTTAATAAATATTATTTATAATATAATAAACATAATTTGTTAATTATTAAAAGAAAACCTTTTGCTATTGCAAATATGGTAAATGAATTTATTAAATACATACAAATAGAACATCACTTAAAAATAGCTAAGAGACAATTTAATTAATAAAATTAATTTTTTAACTTTTTCATATATATAACTGATTAATAATCATAAAAAAACTGGACTAATCGATGAGTAATTTTTATCTTAAGGACTTTTACTCAATTTATCAATATCATTTTTCTCTTACATTCGAATCATGAGTTGATTTTTTATTACATTTATTATTTTTAAAATTTTATTTATTTCATCTTAAAAAATCTTGAAAATAAAAAGAAATTATTTAAATTAAAACAATAAACTATACAAAGTTTAATCAAACAACTTAAATATTTTTCGACTTTGTCACCATTTTTGTGAAACCTTTACTAATATTTCCACGGGGAATTGTAAATTAAATATAAATTTAAAGATTTTTTGAAGGAAAAACAAAACATTTGCTAAAACGCTGGGCAAAATTTCATCGTAGATAAAATACTTTCTATCACTAAAAAGGATGACTTAGTTGGAAAATATTAATTTAAATAAATACATTTTATAATTATTTACAAACATTTTACCGTAATATCTATAAAATGGAAATTATCAGTTCCCAATTAATAAAATTTAACATTTGTTTTTTCTTTAAAAAATTGATTTTGCTTGAACGACTGCAAGAAAGTCTGAAGATGTTGTTGGTTTGATTATGTTTAGTTTCTTCTCAAGTTAATTGAATAAAATAATTCAAAATTTAATTGCAATGAGATAATTCGCCAAACTTATCTTTAAAATATTTATTTTTAGTATCAAACAAAAATAATTGTTATGTATTGTCAGTTGTGAATATAAATAATATGTCTTCTTCAATTTTTTTGGGAATGAAAACGTGAACTCGATTAGTATATCCTGAAAATGCATTTTATTAATTAATACTTGTGAACATTTTTTAAATCTGAAAAAAAATTGTTTTTTATTTTGTAATTATTTAGACCAATCAAATTCAATTGAGTGATAAAGGACATGAGTCATACTTTTATTGAAAGTTTTTCTAAGTATTTTTAACATAACATTCTTTTTTCCGTTTCGATTTTTTATTAAACTCAAACCCCTTTTATCCATTTTGAATTTTTCAAAATTTTGGCTGTTCATATTTAACAAAGAAATTTTAAAATATTTTCTAATTAAAAGGTTTCATTGAATTTTGTGGTCATGATTTCTTCGGTGTATATAAAGGTTTATATTCTATATTCAATGAGCATAGTTCGACTTTCTCTGGATTCAACTATGGTATGTCAAAACCTTCAAAAGAGTTCTAAATTTTTTAATTTCCTCCAAATTTTAGTGTTTCCAACCTTTTATGGTCACAACATTCGGCGTGTAGATAGATTCTTGTGTGCTTACATTATGGTGCTATTTCGACCTTCTAGGGTTTATTCATGGTGGGTGAAAACCTTCAAACGGTCATCTAAATGCCTATTAATCTTTGTGTATAAATTATTAAAACCTTTTTCTTTATTTTTTCATCAATGATTTTAACATTGTATTTCTTAATCGACGACCAATTTTGATTAAATCCTTTGACTATTTATATATTTTTCAATTTACAGAAAATTTATTGCGTCAATACGTGTTTTCATCCCTCCTCCGATGCCAATTTGTCTTATTGAATTTAGATTTAAATAAATCACAAAGCTTGTAATGTTTATATATGAAGTAAATTTGATTTTAATAATTTACAAACAAATAAAATTTTGCCACTTCCACTAGTACCCATAATTTGATAAACTGTATCATTTTTTAATTTCTTAGATATCTCATTTGATAGATATTTGCTTCCTCTTTTAATGGACATATTAATCATAATCCTATAACACAGTACAAAAATTTATCAAATTTTTAAAATTAAAAAATTTTTAAAATAAAGATATAAAATTTGCAAAATTCTAAAACTTAAGCAAATTTTCAGCACTTTTAATCTTGGTGATATTCGACCCTTGTAGACCCTTGTAGTTCAATATGTTCTCCATGATGGCGCCGATCTTTTAAATTATTTTTTGAGCAACAACTAAAGTGAACAAATCTTTTGACCGTTTGAAGGTTTTCACCCACCATGGATGAACCCTCGAATGTCAAAGTAGCACTATAATGTAGAACATACACAACTCTATCTACTCACTGAAAATTGTTACTATAAAAGACGAGGAACCCTATTAAGATACTTAGAAAAGAATTTAATAAAAGCATGACTCATGTTCTTTGTTTAAATGTACTTGGACGAATTTTTGAAAATTCAAATTGACGGAGAATGGGGTTGAGTCCGACTTAGACAGCTTACTTATATCTGCTTATGTCGTTATTTTTGTTGGGTTAGAACAAAAGCCGGCAACCTATCTAATGTAGAGTCATTTTCTTAAATATCCATTAATCAAAATGAGGTAAGTTGCATAAAATAAGATGCAAATGAGTTTTTTTGAATTTTTTTACTATATTTAAAATTAATTTTATTTAAAAATATCAAAAATTGGTGAAATTAAATAAAATCAAAAGAAACACAATTGAAAATAAGAAAACAAATCAAAAATAATTATACTTAATTAAAAATCACATCAAACAAGTAATGTTAAAGAGTTTATTATCTAAATTATTAATAAAAACTGGTATTTATAGGATTATTACGAGAGGAGAACTGAAGAATGCATAATTCTGACCGTGAGTCTAAACAAGTCTTGACTCAGAATTTTCAGTTCAACCAGTTCACTTATGAATTGCTTTCTTGGTCAGTGGTCCAGCTTGTCGTTCTCAAGTATTTGCGTAGATCACGAGAAATAATATCTCCATGTAAAAAGGATTAAATAAATGAAATAAATAAACTCAGGAATATTCCAATTAAGGCGAGTCTCTAAAAATCATAAACTAAAGGAAGACCAACGCCAAAACCTTTTAGTGAATATTGAAAGGAAAAGCTAAAAGTATCACTGCTAAAGAGAACGATGAGCAAACGTTTATATATTGTTAGTGGTCACAAACGCGAATTAAAAATATATAAGGAATTATCTCTGTTCAGACCTTTCGAATGAGAGAACAATGATTTACATCCAGCAATATAAATTATGTGAAGGTAAGAAAAAGAAAGAGTGGAAATTTCAGTTATGAACAAAAACTTATATCCTTTTAGTAGTCAAAAATCGTAAGTGAGAATAGAATGAAGATAGGATTTGGTAACGGAGTTCACCTATCCATTTTCCCCAACCATGTTATACGTCTTTTTCTGTAATATAAATATATGATTAGGTAGATGTTAAAAAACAAATCCACAGGTGAATCTTTGCATTGGTATTTTGTTGACATATATAAAAATTCCATGAATGAAATATTTTTCACTATTTTGAATTAAAAGTAAAATATTAATGATTAGAATGGGAGTACTGGGTCCCAGCTGAATACTTTATGTTTGATAAGAAAGATGGGTAAACCTTTTGGCTTTAACGTTCAAATAATAATTCAATTGCCATCCAACCAAAAGAATATTTATCAAAATCCAAAACGTAATTTACGGTCCTTAAAACCATCAAACTGAATTCTAAAAAAGATAATTAATTCAATCAAAAGCACTATGAAATTAAAAATTGAAAATTCATTAAAAATATCACCACTCTCCAAATGGGATGATTTGTAAATCTGAGATCAAGCTGTGACAGTTTACACGTGAATAATTACTAAAGAACCAATTTCCAGTTGATAATTGAAAGGTTTCTTTTGACAGAAAGTATAAAAATAGTCCTTTTCAATTTTCTTTGATATGGACTATTTTTTTGGTTGAAAATTCTTTCATTTACTAAGTATTATTAATTATTATCAATTATTACTTCACAGCAAAAAAGCTTCAATTATCATTTAATGGTTTAACAATTAATTAATGCTGCTACTAAGAAAACATCCCTTAATAATAATAATAATAATAATAATAATAATAATAATAATAATAATAATAATAATAATAATAATAATAATAATAATAATAATAATAATAATAATAATAATAATAATAATAATATTAAACAAATAAATAATAATGTAAGCATTTTGCTACGAAGTAATTATTTAATAAAATGAAATAAGTTTCAATTATTGCAATAATCCTTTTCAAATTATTGTCAAAATATTGACAAGGAATACTGTTATAATCGAAACTTATTTAATTTTATTAATTACATACCTCGCTGCAAAAAGCTTATCTTATCATTTACTTGTTAAACATTTAATTAATACTTCTACCAGTAAATCATCCCTTTATAATAATAATAAAAAAAAAAAAATAATAATAATAATAATAATAATAATAATAATAATAATAATAATAATAATAATAATAATAATAATAATAATAATAATAATAATAATAATAATAATAATAATAATAATAATAATAATAATAATAATAATAATAATAATAATAATAATAATAATAATAATAATAATTAATGATAAAACAATATTTTCAAGATTAAATTTATTAAAAAATTATTTTTACAATTTTTTTAGTTAAAATACAATTAACTCTGTTCATAATTTGTTTTAATAACTTTTTTTAATTACAATATATTTTTACTTTACAAAAAATTTATTTCCTCTGAAATCGCAATCTATTAATATATTTTAATTAATATTTTTATTTCATTATTTCACCTAGTCATTTTTACTTTACATTTGTTTTCTATCGAGTCACAAATTTATTATTATTCGTGTTAAAATGAACGTGAATAAAAATTAATTAACATTCAGTTTTCTTCGAAGATTTAAACTTATTATTTTTTGAGTAATTATTTTTAAAAGAAAATTACAAACTGAAAAATCAAAGTTAAACAATAAATTTTTATGTAGATAATGATAATTATATATTAGATTTTTCTCTTCTTTATTCATCAATTTTATTTTAATTTAATTTTTTAAAGCATATTTTGCAAATTTAAATTTTTTCAGACATCTTCATGTGAATACAATTAATAAAACACAAATTATTTTTGGTGTTAGTACAATAAAATTCTTCATTTACATTCTAGCACTAACAACCACCCTTTTGCCGACAATTATTACTGTGTACCATGTAATCTTTATCAGAGTCCGCAAATATAAGAAATGAAAATATTCTATTTTCACAATTATCTAAATTAAAATTATTTAAAAATTAAATTTATTACATTTTATTTATGCGCAAATTACAGAAAAATTAATTTTAAATTGGAAGTTATATTTGAATTATTTTTTTTTAAATTTTAGCACTCTTCAAAATTTTTGTTTCTTCTAATTTATTGCCATTTCAGACATCAAATAATATATTTTTATTGTCAAAAGACAATTCATCATCAAATTATTAGAATTGTAGAGATATTGGAATTGAAGTCATCATTAAATTTAACTCTCCTGGTAATTTTATGAAATCAGCACCAATGGAATGTGCGAACATACTAAATATCTAGCCTTTTGAAGAAAGGTGAAATATTATTATTAAGATAGTGAGAATGTTTAATCAGCAATTATTTGGTGAAAAATTCATAAATTAAAACATTTTATTTTTCTCATTAATTTAAACAGAACAAATAAATCGTCCAAAACAATAACTACATAAGGTTATATTGTATATTTTACTAGAAATATTTTTAAACTTTCATTTTGCTTACTTGATGAAAGCAATAAATACTAAAACTAACATTTCAAACAAAATGATAATAAGATAAAGCAAACCATTTTATAGAACTAAAAGACAAAAATATTATATTAATTAATTAATTTGGAAAAAATCAAATATAGAAATTTTATCCCCACATTTCTTATATTTATTTTCATTTTGGCTGGCATTTCTGGCATTTCCAAATGATTTCAAGTGATAACCGCATATCCTTTTCGATGAATAAAAGATACATATCAGTTGAGTTACAGTTAGAATAATTTTTAATAAGTCTAAAGTAATTATATTTTGAAAATTCAATTAAGTCAAAAATTAATTAAGTCAAGTTATAAATATTTATATATGTATTGACTAAAAAAAGTAAATTTTTTTTGTAATTATAAACCTTTTAATATGTAAAATTCGTTTTTATATTCTCACAAATTTTTAAAACAATATAAGATAAAAAAATTTATAAATTACAAATAAAATTTCAATAATAAATTTTTTCTTTAATTAAGAAAAACATTTATTTTATTTTATTTAGGAAATTTTGATTATGAATTATAAAAAAATATTGTTTAATTAATGCAGTGAAATGTGAGTCATTCACAACGAAGACCTCTCCTAACCACGAGAAATAATTCTCCAACAAAAATAAAAATTAAATATTCGGAATTAGAAAATTATTCTAAGACTTTTTTAACATCATAACACTTTGATCATACCATTGTTTAGGGTCTAAAAATTGATTTAAGATTTTAAATTAAAAAAGAATTTTCTAATGTATCAACATTTTTTAAACTCACACACACATATATATATTTTTTTTGGGTGTATTTTGTGGAGAATTTTGTGTTTAATCATGTGTGTCAAGCATTTTAACTTTTACTAATGCTAATCAGTGGGATTATACACCCACTAGTCAATGTATACATTAACTAGATAAAGTATGCAAAATTTAAAATAATGTAAACTTTCACTGAAACACTTAGTGAAGATATACATCAACTAGAATCTAGTTACTATATAGTGTAAGCACTTACTGAAATATATGCTTTAACTGTAACATACATTTTACAGCTGGTTACAGTGTACCGTGTTATCACTAATAATGCTTCTATTTAGTAGTTTAATTAATGATTAATTAATGATTAATGAAAATTAATGATTAATTATACAAAATATATGATTTTCGGCCATATTTCTTTTGTTTTAAAATATAACATTTTATTTCATACTTTTCACTTCAAATATATATTAAAAACTATTTTATAAATAAAACGTCTTTTTAGAAATTTAGAGCAAAAATGATATAAACAATTTGCCGTTTATGAGTGTCTGTTTTATTATAAACGTTTTGGTGTTGTCTGTAAAATCAAATATTACAAATTATTGATCTGTCTCCCAAGCGTACCTTGTTTAAGAACAATGACAAAGTCCAGATAATATAAACTTATTGATTAACAGAATTGATTGCCAATTTACAGCGACAACAATAATTCAATATCATGACAATGATGCGAATGTTTATTGAAAACTTTAGGGAGGAATACCACATTTACAATACAGCTTAGAATTCATAACCACTCGATTACTTTTTTTTGTTTCAATGATCGGTCGACTCCATCTAGTTGCTTTCTTAGTTTTAACTTGAATTTACTCTTTATATTCTGATTCAAGTTGTGTTTCCTTTTATAGTTTGCAATTTTATGGCACTTACTCATATTGACTTTAGTTTAGATTATTACCTCCAGTAAATTCCATTTGGTCATATACATTTCTGACAAGTAATCCTTTTTCTATGTCTCAAACAGTTCTTATTGAGATATGCAAATTTAATTTCGATTTTGCTTTTGTTTTTCCTTTTCCACTATGTGACTTGGAGTATTTCATTATGAAATTTTTATTGACTTTATTATTTTACTCTCATTTTCAATTTTTTTAAAGTTTATGTTTCTCAGAATTCTGAAACAACCCATCCTCCATTTCATACATTTTCCACTGATTATTCTATTATTTTTAATAATTATTGGATTTTATTATATAGGTATTCTCAACAATGGTAATTGTGAGTGTTTTATTCATCAACAGATTAAATAAGTAATGACTACTGAATTACTTGACAAAAACAAGTCAAAAGATTGAAAAGGCTCATGTGTTGAGTACAAAGAGTGAATTGGTACAAGAGGCGTCACTACAAATTTGAGAAATCATCTTTAACAAAGGACCCAGAAAGCGAAACATCGGTGATTCATCAAAAATACAGCATAAAATTGAAATATTATTTTCAAAAATGCGCGGAAAGTAATCAGAAAAATAAAATTTACTTATCAGTGGCGAAATTGGTTGCGAAAGATCTTTGATCACTCTCAACAACAGAATCAACGACCTTAAGAGAAATGATTTTTGCAAGCAATTTTCATATCCAAGTACCAGGTAGAAAAACAATCAAAGCTATACTTCATCGTATAAGTGACAACCTTCGGAATGAAGTCCACTTTGACATAGGAAAAGCTAAAAGACTCGCTGATTACAGTGCATTTATTTCACAGTATTCATATATTTCGATCTCTGTTTATTGCATCAACAAAGATTAGCAAATGAAATCCTAACTTCCAGCGACGAAAGAGTTCTGAAAATTCATATGGAATTCAACATATTCAAAAAGTTGAAAAAGATTTGTTTTAATTAGGAAATAGCTGAAAGCAAAATTATTATTGCCGTGACTGATAACGTTGGAAATGTTGATGTTGCACTTCGAGATGCAAAATTAAAGAAGCATTCTTGTTTTACTCATTCATAACAATTATGCATAAGAAAAGGTTCGAGCATTGTCAAAAACCTAATTGAGAAATGTCAATAATTAATTGGGTATTCCAATCATAGTCCTCAATTTACCTCAGCATCGCCTAAGCCAAGATAATATTTTAACTAGATAGAAAATTCATTAGTTGACACAATGTAAATATTTTTAGAACTGAAAATGAGTATTTCTACTGCTTTACACACAGATAAACGATCACCATGTACATCATAAAACCTTCCCAGGAACGATTGGAAACTCCTGAAAGGACAGATCACAATTCATAAGCCTTACAAATTGGCAACTGATGATACGAGCGGGGAAAAGTATGTCTTCATTCTTAATAATTCTGTGTAATCTTTAGTTTCTTTCCGAGACTAATCAATTCGGAGAAACCTCCGAGAGTATTTTAAAAGATACTTGCAATAAAATCAGACAAGGCTTACTAAAACGCTTTCCAATTATCAAAACTTGACTCTACAGTGGTCTTTTAAATGTTGTTAGATATACGATAAAAATAAACACTTCATTTAAATAAAAAAGTTGATTTTCACAAAAGAAAATCTTTTTTTTGGGTGAATGCAGAGGAATAGTATAGTTATGGGTTTCTGAAGGAGTACGAGTAGCGATGTTTTCCCATTGTTATTTTATTGTCATTTTTTTAATTTTCTTTATTTTCATTTTTCAAATGGCATTATCTCGGCTTTGTAATTTTATAAATCATATTAGATATCTATGTATAAATAAAATAATACCATAGAGAAGCGAAAGTGAAAAAATAAAATCAACTTATTAAAATCCAGGTTTTAGTATAAATTTTTTATATACAAAATCTCAGTTTCGAATCATTTTCAAATTCATATAATTTTTTTTCAAAATTTAAAAAGTCGTTAAAATTTCAGGTTTAATCGCTGTAAACACAACTTCGATGTTTTAGTGTGTGTGTGTGTGTGACACCAAACTTAATAAAATGCATTGTCATTGACGATGAGTCTATTCGCCAGGTTTCAGCTCGATATGATGACCAAGCGTTGATAAATTAGCCCTCGCAAGATTTTCATGTCAAATATATTCAATGCCGGCGAAGTTAATATAAATAATTTTATCATAAAAAGCAAATAGTTGTGTGCTTTCTGTAAAGTTTTGTGAATTGTTTTCATTTTAATTGATTTGAAGAGCGTTTAAATTTAAATAAAAATTTTTCAGTTTAAATCAAATAAGTTCATTAAAAGATCTATAATTTTCAATTAATTTAATCAAAAAATTTCGAAATAAAAATTTAATTATTTAAAAAAATAAAGTTTCTGAGTATTTTGAATTATCTCAAAAACTCTTTTCACATGTCAGTTTATGAATGGAAATAGGCTATATAATTCAGGAATCCCTGTAAAAAAAGGAAAAGGAGGCTATGCGAAATACTTTAGCAGAGAAGTCAAATGATTAAAGTTTATTAATCATAAGACAAAACATTACTAAAATTGTTAAAACATTTAAAATAAATAAAACAATTTAATTTTCTTCAATAATGATAATAAGATTAATACTAAATTTAAATGACATAAAAAAATTAACAAAATTATTTAATTAAATTTCAAAATGATTATTNTTACAATTATTTTATTAAATTTATTTAATTTATAAACTCTAATAAAAGGTATCTTCATAACTTCTAATCAAATTATTGTCTTCTTTATTTATATTGCTAGAATTCATGACCTAGTAATTCTGTTATTAAATCTTTTTATTTTATATATATAGCACATAAATCTTGGACATTGAGAAGGGCTCTGGCAGGCAACATAAATAGAGAAAACAATTGCACAATGAAAAACTGCCAGACACCGAAAGATATGTGCTTTAGAAAAAACATCGTCTATTGCATCACGTGCAATGTATGCAATGAAATCTACATTGGAAGTACCCTAAGGACATTGCACCAAAGAGTTAAAGAACATCTAGATCCTGGTGGAACATCCTCGTTGGGCAGACATCTCCGGCAGTGTCAGCCAACAGAGGAAAGAAAAAATATTTCAATAGAAATCATAGCTAATGGAAACATCCAAAAGAAAAATGTCAGAATCAAAGAAGCAATTCTCATCATAAACAGACAGCCAAAGATCAACACTAAAGAAGAAATCAATGAAATCATGAATTTGATCTGTTGTCATTGACTTTGAGAATAACTGACAATATATAAAGAAATTAAAAAAAATAGAATAAATTAAAAAGTAATAATTAGAATAATATAGAAAAAAATTTTAAAAAATAGGGTTTGAAAATCAAAATTGACACATTTATGGAAATATTTAAATAGCATATATAAGTAGTTATTGGAGGCTTTATTTAAAATATTTTCAAATATTTTATTAGGCTTCTAGAAGCTAATTATAGAAGCTGTAAAAAATTTAAAAATTTTTAGTTTGTGTCATTTTGAAATTTTAAATGTAAAAATTTTAAAAGTTTTTAGTAAAACAATTCATTATATTTACAACCAATGAGAATTAAGAGAAAGGAAATAAAAGAAAGATTGAAGGGTATTTTGGGGAAGAACATTGCTGAATTCCAGGAGATTGACAAGGACTATCGTATAGTCGAAAATTCTTTCATTAAATACATTATTTGCAGCAAAAGGCTTAAATTATCATTTTATTGTTTTAAATAATAATAATAATAATAATTATTATTATTATTTTATTATTTTTTATTATAATTATAGTTATAATTATTATTATTATTATTTTTATTATTATCATTATTTGTATTATTATTATTTTAAATCATAAACTGATAAGGGATGAACCAACTTAAAACTACAGCATTTTATTACAGCAGTTTTGATACCAATGATGAACATTTTCTTGAGTATATACCGAATAAACATATTGCAATTACATTAAAAAATTGAATTAAAATGTTTCCCACTGATAATTTTGAAATAATTATTACATTTTTAAAGAAGATTAATTATATTCATATTTGATTAAAATGATTTTAATGAATAATTTGAATACCTATAAAAGGCGGTAAATAAATTCAGAATTAATTAATTTATTATTTTCCAATTGATATTCACACAAAAATAGAAAACAATGAGTTTGTCAAAGATAAGTGGAAATTAGTAAAATATAAAAATCTTTAGTTTGAATTTCTCCAAATGAAAATTCAAGACGAAAACAATTTTCAAATCAAAACCTAAAAGTTGATTACCCAAAGAATTTAAACAAATCTCGATAAAGAGAAATCTAATTTTCGGTTGACTTTATTTTTTTTCAGAATTACAGGAAATCGCTTTCTTAATCTTTATTGCGGATACTACCAATCACTTTTGTCAATTTTGCAGGATGCAAATCTTTCTCAGACTCGTAATTGTTTTTATTGTAATGTTTTATTCCCCCGATAAACAATCTAATTGATCTCATTCAGATTTTTACAAAAATCATCAATAAAAATTAAATTAAATATTTCCATCATTAAATTTTCGATAAATTATTAGGAATTCAATATTAAGGTAATTGGATAAAAATAAAATATATAAATAAATCAAATATATTTTAATAATAATAATAATAATAATAATAATAATAATAATAATAATAATAATAATAATAATAATAATAATTATAATTATAATAATAATTATACTAATAATTATAATAATAATAATAAAGTTTTAACTGTGATACCCAGCATGAATTTTTGGTTAGGGTTAATAAAATACTGAAAATTGGACATCTAAATAAATTAATACGTTAATCATGAATTAAATTTAAATAAAATTCATCGAAATTATTTTCTGTATGTTTTGTTATTAGTATTTTCTTTAATTATTTATATTGGTTTGGTTCGAAAGGAAACTGACGGATCTTCTCGGCATCTAATTGGTGTTTGTAGAGCATTTGTAGAACACATAGCCAATGGCAAGGTTTCTAACTTTGATTTTAAATTGTACAAATTGATGTGTTTATTTGTGATTGAATGAGATACTAAACGACTTTGGGTGAATTTAATTTGCTCTTTAAGTGGTTTCATTATGTCATTTAATCCGTCATTGCTGAGAAGTTGAGAATTTGTGGCGTCGTTGGAAGTCAACAGGACCGATAGATTTCATGGGATTTTCTGAGAACACATATAAATTGAATGAGTCTGTCAGTAGTTTATGGGCTCATCTTTGAAATCCAAATAAATATTATCATGAAACTCACAACACAAACTCAAACATTATTATTGTAAGATGATATAATAATTTCCAAAGAATTACTTACATAACCAGGTCACTAGACCTTTATATCTATTGAATGATGCGGGAATGCTTGTATAACTAAATTAAGTAAGTATGTTTGTCTTCTGTGTCAACAGTATCACTTAAACTAATAATTCTCCCTTTTGTAGATTACGCAATTCAATGTATTATAAATAGTATAACGATTGTGTGTTCCGTTTAGATTTTTTGTAGTGAATAAATATTTCTGTGAAACTATGTCTTTTTCTAACATGGCGACCACGCCAGGACTCCAGAACTATATCAAGCCACCTAATCAATTGCTGCCAAATGGTGATTTAGAAATTTTTATTTTGGAATTGAAGAGATTTTTCGAATTCACTCAACAACCGCAAGAAACTCAAGAAATTTTTACCAAGGCCTTTCTGTCGGTAGAGTTGATCCAGAAATATGAAGAAGTACAGAGCGATTATTCAGGCTATGAAGAAAGATTAAGAAAAGCGTTCGAGCCAAGGAAAAATCTAGCCATGGATCTAGACGCAGCTTTAAGATATCGAAAAGGAAATGACTCGTGCACCGAATTTTTCAATAAAGTGGAAAAGCTCGTCGACAATGTTCTTCGACACAAATTAACAAAACCGGCATTAATGTTATTTTTAATGCAGAATGCAATGGAAGATATGGAAACAAAAAAAGAATTGAAATTAAGAGAAGTTAAATCAGTAGATAAGGCCAAGGAAGTGATATCAAGAATGGAAGAAATTCAAAAGAGCTTTCAAGTGAGCAATCATTAGCTTCTCTACATGAAAATAAATCATATGCGGAGACAGTCAAAAGTCCGAGAAAAACTCAGTTGTACCAACATAATAAGACGCCAATATTTTCTAACTCTAGAACCAATGAGGCCGCGAACTTCAATATGCCAAATAAAAGTGACTGGAAGAACGGGACCAGGCGATTTAAACTGCAGAGATGTTGGGCGTGTGGAGAGCAAGGACATATTCGAGCAGAATGCCCAAACGTAAAATGCTCTCAATGTTCCAAAAATGGTCATTTCAAGCATCAATGTTGGGACATCAGAAGAAATTCAGTTAAAACAGAAGCATATTACAACGGAAGAAATTATGATAGAAACCAAAAACAATTTGGATCCAGAGGACAATATCAAAGCAGAAACCAATCTTCAGACAGAGGACCACATCGAAGACAATGCAATGCGATATACGACTACGAATACGAGGAAGGAGAGCTGATTCAACAGGATGACATGCAAAAAGATTGCGAACAGCTAAAAGGGGAGGCTCCAGTTTCAAGGGAGTTGCTAGGAGCCATAAATTTGGTTTAAGTAAGTATATTGTTGACACAGAATGTTTGAATTTGAATGCTTGTGATTTCAAGATTTCCGTAATGAATGAATTTAAAGATGATTTAAAAATTAATGATGTAATTATGAATGATTGTGAATGTTTTGACTTTGAAAATTATTTTGAATATAGTTTTTATGAAATTAATAACAAAATTGATAAGATTATGAGTATCGATATAATTAATAATAAAGTTAATGAAAATAAAGAAAGACCTTTTGCACCTAAATTCGTTTACGAAAGAATGAATGGCAGACCTAGTGTAGGTATTTGGCTGGAAAATAAAATAAAAGTTGATTGTCTTTTGGATACCGGGGCTAGAATAAACGTGATTAGCGAAGATGTTGTTAGTAAATTAAAGATGCGTGATAAAATAGGGGAATCCAATATTATGGTTACATGTGCAAACGAGAGCACACTTAAAATCATAGGAACAATATTACTAAAAGTGAGAATTTCGGGATTAGAATTGGTAATAAGATTCTTTGTGGCAAATAAGATTAACCCGAGCGTAATTGCAGGCGTAGAAATGATGAATTGTTTTGATATTAAATTACAGGCAGTAACTAAAGTAAAATTAAAAAATCAATTAATGAATTTAGAGGAAAACAATTTGAAAGGAATTATCGACCCAACGATTAATAAATTACTTAAAGAATTTTCAGATATATTCATGAAAAATAAATGGGATGTAGGAAAAACACAGTTAATTAAACATAAGATAGTTACTAGAGGTAGGCCAGTGACAATTAATCCTAGACGTCAGCCGATTCATATTGCTCACAAAATACAAGACATGCTAAAAGACATGGAAGAAGCAGGAATTATAAAAAAATGTGACTCGGTGTGGAATAGCCCATTGGTATGTGTGTTAAAAAAGAATAAATCAGATATTAGAATATGTTTGGATTTTCGGGCACTAAATGCAATTACGGAGAGACCTCGATTTCCAATACCAAATATTGAAGAGATGATGGATATCCTAAATGGAGCACAGATATTTAGCACTATCGATCTTGGTAATGCTTATTATCAAGTGGAATTAGAAGAGGAATCAAAAATAAAGACTGCATTTTCAACAAAAGATGGTCAATATTGTTTTAACCGAATGCCTTTTGGAATTGCAGCTGCTCCAGCAACTTTTCAAAAATTAATGACTCAAGTTTTGGGTGATCTTAATTGGAGAGAAGCAATTGTTTATTTAGACGATATCCTTATATTTGCAGATAATGAAATCGAACATAAAAAAAGACTAGAAAGAGTTTTTCGAAAGATTCAAGAGGCTGGTTTGAAAATAAGCTTAGAAAAATGTTATTTTAACAAACTAGAAATAAAATTTTTGGGACACATTATAAATAAAAATGGTATTAAGACAGATTATGAAAAGATAAAAGCAATGCAAGAATATGAAAAACCAAAATGTATTAAACGTTTAAGAAGCTTTCTAGGCTTAACAAATTATTATCGAAAATTTGTTAAAGATTACGCCAAGTATGCAAGACCATTAGAAAGGTTATGTGGGTCTAACAAAGATAAACTTATATGGACTGAAGAATGTGAAACAAATTTCAACACGCTAAAGAAAGCGTTAACGTCTACCCCAGTACTAGGATTTCCGGATTTACGAAAAACCTTTATTTTAGATACAGATGCTAGTTTCGATACGATTGGGGGAGTGCTTTCGCAGTTGAGTAGTAATGGACAAGAACAAGTTATTGCATATGGATCAAAGACAATGAATAAGCACGAAATCGGTTACTGCATTACGCGAAAGGAATTGCTTGCAATCTATCATTTTACTCAGCATTTCAAACACTATCTATATGGAAAAAGATTTACTTTAAGAACCGATCATAAAGCTATAACCTTTATGATAAATACAAAAAAGCCAATTACAGCACAATTCCAGACATGGATTAACTATTTAAGTGGGCTAGATATCAAATTAGAATACAGAAAAGGAGAATTGCATGCTAACGCAGATGCCCTATCAAGGAAAGACTGTACTTCATGTAGTCAGTGCCAAACAGTTCATGAAAACGCCAAGGTAGATAAAAATAAAACTAAAATATTGGCCATAGAAAATATGGACCAAGAAATAAAAGTAAATAATGAAGGTGTAATTTTTAATATACATAAAGACTTATGTCACGCAGGGGTAAAAAATATTTACGAATATGCACGGAAAAATATGAAAATGAAAATTAGTGAAAATGAAGTTAGAAGAGTGATTGAAAATTGTGAACAGTGTCAGAAACGGAAGACGTGGACAAGACGAACAAAAGAACCACTGATTAAACAGAGTACTGATGAAGTTTTCAAAGAGATATTTATTGATTTCTGTGGACCATTTAAGAAAACAATTCATGGAAAACAATATATTTTAGCTATAATTGATCAATTCAGTAGGTATATATCATTGACGGCAGTTGCTCATCAGGATGAAAAGACGACGGCAAAGATTTTAAGAGAAAATTGGATTTTGAAATTTGGTGCCCCTAAAATAATTCACTCCGATAGAGGAAAAACATTTGAATCTCAACTCCTTTTAGAAGTGTTGAAAACGCATCATATTACAATAATATATTCAAGCCCATATCATCATAGTACAAACGGTTTAGTTGAGAGGCAATTTAGAACTATAAGGGATGCAATTGCAATTACGTTAAAAGACAAACGGCATAAAGATTGGGCAGAAATATTGCCAGATGTGGAATTTATGTTAAATGCTACGATACAACAGACAACCGGATTTTCGCCCTCTGAAATAATATTTGGGCGGAATATTTGTAGACAATGGATGGAAAAAGAGAATTTGGATATACAAAATAATGATGCTAATAATCGGAGAAGGGAGATCGTGGAGGGAATTAAACATAAACAAAACATAGAAAAGAATTTAATTACACAAAATTATAGGAATTTTGAAGTTGGAGATCAAGTATTGGTTAAAAAAGAAAATACTAGAAAGATGGATGAACGTTATGAAGGGCCTTATGAAATAACTGGAAAACGACATGACAGAAGCTATGTTCTAAAGAATAAGCAAGGCAAAGAAATAATTCGAAATGTAGAATGGATCAAAAGTTTTAAATGGAGGGGGATGTAAGATGATATAATAATTTCCAAAGAATTACTTACATAACCAGGTCACTAGACCTTTATATCTATTGAATGATGCGGGAATGCTTGTATAACTAAATTAAGTAAGTATGTTTGTCTTCTGTGTCAACAGTATCACTTAAACTAATAATTCTCCCTTTTGTAGATTACGCAATTCAATGTATTATAAATAGTATAACGATTGTGTGTTCCGTTTAGATTTTTTGTAGTGAATAAATATTTCTGTGAAACTATGTCTTTTTCTAACAATTATTATTATTATTATTATTATTATTATTATTATTATTATTATTATTATTATTATTATTATTATTATTATTATTATTATTATTTTATTATTATTATTATTATTATTATTTTATTATTATTATTACTATTTTATATATCATTCTACTTAAATGAAAATTTTCAATATCTACACTTTCAGAAATGTACGAGATGCCAGTCAATCGTCGAGATATTCCGATACCGGTCTCGATAATGTCAAGGTAGTTCTTAATCATTAAAATTTCACCGAAATATATTAAAATTTGTTGTGTTCACATTCGGTCACTATTAGACTTATAGTATAAGTCATCTAGACTGAAATATTAAGTTTCAAAAAATTTATCAAACCATTAAAAAAATTGTTACACTTTTTTAACTTCAGTAAAATGTGAATTGAAAAAGCAAATATATATATTAAATTTATAAATCCAATTAATTTTGTAACATTGTAAACTTTTTTTTAAATCCCCAGTATTCAATAAAATTTAAAGGATAATTTTCTTTTAATCATCGAGGGTCTGCATTTTATTCTATTCGTTTAGAAAAATTTCGAAACTAAAACAAAATCTAAGAAAACTCATAATTTGAGTAAAAGTGAAAATTTTTAAATACTTTTTAAATATTTTTAATTTTTAGTAAAAATTTATGTTTTTATCGATAAAGAATATTTTAAAAATTTAATTAAATGTCATATTTTATAATATCTAAACTGAAAATATTTACACAAAAACAGTTTTATGGTAAAATTATAAAATTTATAGAATAAAATTTTTATAAATAACATAGGGATAACGTAGGGATATTCGATTAAACGCATCATTATATATCAGAATTTGCAGTACCTATCATACTGATACAAATTAATATTTTTATGATAAACCATAAAATAGGGCTGAGATAACCTGTTTCACGATGGTCTAAAACGAATTCAAAGGGTATTCATTAATAATTATCATTTTTATAATTATTAAATAATTTTAAATTGATTGGTTATTCATTTGAAAAAGTGTTTTTAAATTATTGACATTATTTTTCAAAAATTATAAAACATTAAATAAAAAATATATTTTTTGTAAATTAAGGAAACAAGCAGAATGAGCAATTGATTTCATTTTTGGAAATTAATTTTAAAAAATTAATTATTAATTAATTATCAACAATTGAAAGCATATGTGAAATATAAATTAGTTTTTTTTCAATTAATTTTCTCATTGATTTTACAGAGTTTACAGGAAGTGCAATTAAAAATAATGTTTTGTTGATTTCTTTTCGTTTGTAACTGCTTTGGGTTTTAATATAAATAAATATATTCCAACATTGGGATTAATTTTAGCCAAGCAAACAAATATTTACAAAATAAAAAATGTATGTAATAAAAGTTAAATAAATTAACCGAAAGTAAATTAAATTTCTTTCATTATTTTATTTTCAAAGATAAAGAAATAACTAATTATCATGAGATTTATAAGTAATAATTATATTTTATCTAAAAATGAAGACAAATATTTATAATTAATTATTTTTTTTGATATGGCAAAATTTTATATATATATATATATATATATATATATATATATATATATATATACATATAATAACTTCAATTTAGATTCAATAATAACCTATAGATTACGGCTTTTTCAAGATTCGTTCTCTGTCATATGGTTACAAAGCTATAAGTAAATTGCAGTTTTAAAAAATATATGATACATGTTAAAATTTTGCCTGAAACTTTCTTCTATAAAAATGAACATTGTCGCTACTTTCTGAAACCTATCCTAAGAAAGTAGTGATCAATTTTGATATTGTGTATTTTTTGTTATTATTTCAGTCCTGCATTTATCTAACGTCCACGTAAAATATGCACCACTACTTACCGTTTTGTATCGTCTTTAGTTCATGATTCATAAATATTTGTTCAAAAAAGTTGTAAATTGTATCATTTAAATATCATTATTTATATTTTCCATTTCCTTTTCATCATATTTGTTTGTACCAAATTTTTTATCACATCAAGGTGTATTAAAATGGTGTACCTACCCTGTATTTGATGATTTTATTTTATTTGGATAAAACAACAGGACTCATAAATATGATTTTAAATATTATTTCATTATTATTTTAATTACAAATTTTATGCACTTTTGCTAAATCTAATGAAATTTAACAAACCTAAATCAACAACAAATAATTTTATACGATTGAGAGACTATTTATATTAGCCTTATCACAATTTATGATATCATCAAATTGACATTTATAGTGTAATATAATAATAAATTTAGATAGTGAAATTGACGAAATGCACTCGCGATCAGAGCTATGGACTAACTCTGTCCTACGAACTTGTACAGTTGGAAAAGGAAGTTGAAACGTCAGTTTTCATCAGTGAGGTCAGAATATGTATTTTCTTAGTGGAATTCAATTATTATCAAATGATATGTATTTTATAATTAAAAGAAATTAATAATTATCAATTTGTCGGATATTTAAATAATAATAATAATAATAATAATAATAATAATAATAATAATAATAATAATAATAATAATAATAATAATAATAATAATAATAATAATAATAATAATAATAATAATAATAATAATAATAATAATAATAATAATAATAATATTATTATTATTATTATTATTAAATATGATTTATTTTAAAAATAATAACTTTAATAGAATTATTGACATTAAAACAATTTTTCTGCATAACAAAATTATGTATACATATAAATAATATTTTGGCAAAGATACATTGTTCAAATGTATTCGAAATTCAGATCTCAATAATCAAATGTAATCTGCTCAAATTTCTCATTTTGAAATGTCGGACAAATTCATTTCTCAATTACAAGATATATTGGAGTAAATCTATTTATCCAAATTTATATTGCAATTTTCGCATCATTTCTTTCATAAATGGCTTTTCGAAATTCGCGAGATAAAATTATTAAAAAACTTTTACTCGGTCTGGTTTAAAACAAATAAAAGTAACAAATAATTCTAATTTAAAAAAATCAATATCTGTTTATATTTGTAAATATTCTTTTTCATTTATTTCATTATAAATATAATTTAGGAAAGATTTTTTAATTTAAATAATCCCATAAAGTCTTGCATCCATCTGCTATGAATTAGCGATTAAAACAAATGTATTAATTAAATTCAAATCAATTATATATGTCAGATTAAACACATTTTACTTATCTATCTAAAATAAATATAAATATTATTATTTTGTTAAAATCAAACATAACGAAATCTGTTAATTTATATTTTCGTGTATATTAATTTTTCAATAAACAATTGCCAAATGTTTAAAATTTTTATTTTACATATGTTTAAATATAGAAGAAAGTTGAGAAATTTCAGAGGTGTCAAATTTTTAACGTAATATTATTATCTAAATTATTTAATTAATAATGAAATAAATAATATATCATTTATTATTCATATTTCCCAAATTTTGCTTTAATGCAATATTAGTTGTGGCGAGGCTTTCATTCATGACAATAATTGTTCCATTAAAAAGTACCATAATGGTTGAATGAATATCAAAATGAAAATTTGAACATTGACGATAAAAGGTTTTCAACCTTTGGTTAGACTATTCTACTTTTCATTTAACAAATTTTGCTTAAATTCGTAACTCATGCGAATAATTCTAAATAATCATGAAAAATTAATAATTATAAAAATATATTTAAATAATTTTAAATAATTTTTTCCAATCTATTTTTAAATCAAAGAAAATTTCTAAATTGATTTTTATTACCGATTCTTTTAATTTGTAAATTTTCCCAATGCGATGATCCAAATTGCATAGATTAAAGTGACATGTCAGACATTTGTTAGTCTCAATTTCACTAATGGTTGTTTCAATTGTTTTCTTTGCCTTTTTCGCCAATTTAGAAGATAAAATATTTTTGTTAATAACTGTGGCAGAAGATTTTCTAATATCCATGCTTTTCAATTCTTGATTTAATATTTAAATTTTTTTTATTTTGTCAAATTAATAAGTATTTAATTTTAATTTTATTTCTTTAAATAATAACAAAGTATTATATTTTTGCCAGTTACATTAAAGAGACTGCCTGTACACGAGTTCTAGAGCATGCTTGAATAAGCGAAAATAGTAAAATTATTGAGCATAATAAGTCATACAAACTAAAAATAGACATTTTAAATTTTAAAGTTCTGTCTGAGGGTTTCAAAAACTATTGAAAACATATTATTTGTGACGCCTTGATGATAAAATCTTTCAACTCAAAAATTAACATTCAGAATGGGTTAACGACGTGTATTTTGAGTGTTTAATTAATTTTATTAGGATGAATATATTTTAATGAATTCTACAAATATGATTATGTAATTACTAATAAACCTATAATTGTTAAATTGTTTTGTTGAAGTTGTTTGGTGCTTAAGGATAACGGCTAAGCTGTCAAAAATATATTTTTACCATGTACATTACCATTTTTATTTAATAGTTTATTTTAATATTAAATTATATCAAATATTTTTTAGAACAATATATTAGAACAATATCAAACCTTTGTTCAATTTTAATTATTAATAAATAACTATAAAATAATATTTTAATACAATATTTAAAATATAACTTTTAAAATATATTAAAAATCCGTAAATCTCGTACTATAAATGCAACCTTTTAATAAAATTATTAATTAAAAATCATACTGCAGCCTTTATACCAGTGTGGCTCATATGATGAATTAATGCAAAATTAGATAAAATTTTATTTAATCAGTTAAAAATATTTAATTATTTTTGTCTTTGATATTTCATTGATATATTATTAAAAAATTAATAATTATTTAGATAATTTGTTTAAAATTAACACTGAATTTTTAAATGTTTTTATTTTATTTAAAAATAATTTTAAATCCATGAAAAACTATTTCCTAATTAATTAAAAGAAGAAGATATTCTTCGAAAACACAATAAGGAAAAAAAGCATATAGAAATAATCATGTCAAATGACCAGACCTAAAAATAAAAATAGAGAAATAAATATTAAAACAAAGAGTATAAGTACATTTACATATTTGTTTTAAAGTCAAAGAACTTGCCAAAGAAATAAAAAATTGAAGAACATCAGGTAATTTACGTGTTTCAAGTTTTAATAAAGATATTATTTATCTACCAGAGCAAGAACTACTTCAAAGAAAAAATTACAAATTACATTCGATGTTGATAAAGTATGTCTAGGATTCTTAAAAATTAGCCAATGAAAAAAAATGTAATACATTTTAAAAATATGCAATAAATCCTTCATTTAATATTACTTTTATATTTATTTCATATTTTTCCTAAGGGTTAATATCATGGACGTCCGTAGGAATTTTTCTAGGGGGAAGAGAGTTGAAAAAAAATGCATGTGTATAATAAATATTTGGCGCATTATACAAAATAGGACTTTTTTTTCGTTTATTTACAAAATAGAACACTTTTTTTATGAATTTACAAAATAGAATTTTTTTTTCAATAATTTACAAAATAGAAATTTTTTTCATTAATTTACAAATTTAGAACACTTTTTTAAAACTAGAACGTCAGTTAATATTGAAAGTTTTTATACAATTAAGATGATTTGAAATCATTGATTGCCAGATATAATTAATAACATTAAAAAAACAGAAAGCCTCTTTAAATTAAATTATTTTATTAATTTTTTTTTGTCTTGGGTTTTTCCAACATTGTTTGAGCGCATCTATTAAAATGTGTTAAAATTAATCGAAAAATAGAATGGTTTGGAAAATCCAGGGGGGGGGGCAAGTGCCCCCTCTTGCCCCCCCCCCTTACAGATGCCCATGGTTGATATTGCTATATATAAGTGTGACTTATATTCTGATTAAATTCATTACTTAACTGAAAAATCGGGTTGCGGCTTATAGAAAAGTGTAACTTATTGTCTGATAATTACGGTATTTACATTAATTTGTCAAGAGTGAAACATCACTAAATCCTTTCATCAGTAAAAAAAGAAAAATTATAATAGAAAAAAATTTTTTTTAATAACTAGAGATTTTTAAAATGAATTTTCTTTCAATATTTCATAAATAATTTTAATTAATGTAAACTAAATATCACTTTCTTTTAATTAAAATCCAAAATATCGAGTAATCTTTTTCAAATATAGCCAATTCAAAACTAATCTTTTAAGAACAAAATTTTGCAAATCTTCCTTGATATTTTAAGCAGTTATATAATTACGTTAGAACTTTTCGTGACTTTAGAAGCCTTTTTGTTTTGACAAAATTAATATAACATACAGTGGCCTCACCAGGGTTGGTGTCATCCAGTACGGTCTGCACCTCAGCACCCCCATAGTGACGCCACTAGTAACATAAACGTCAAACATGAAAACGATATTATTATATATAACTTAAGAACATGATTATAAAAACTAGACTGTTAAAAAAATAAAATTTGTGATTGATTTCTATTTTCTTTATGTATTTAAAATAAAATATTAAAATAAATAAAATTAATTAGGTTAATTTATCATAACTATTAAACTTTTGTCTGAAAAAGAACATAATTATGGCATCACCTGAGAAAACAAAATAACAACCAAATTAGCTTTTATTTTGATATTTCTTAAAATATTTAATATTATTGTCGTTTTCTTTTTAATGAAATTGTAAGGTCTTGGAAGGATATTTGAAACCTTTTATGTTTCATATATAAGTTAATATAAAATCAAAAAATTAAACTTTAATTTTCAAATCTTATCAAAATTTTTAAAAATTAAATTTTATATATTTCAAAATAATGTTTATTGTTGGATATTTTAAAAAAACCATAAAACTTGAAATATTTTTATCTTCATTTAAACGGCATCTAATCTAATTTTATTAATAATAAAAAGAATATATAATATTCTGTTTAAATTCTTTAGGAACAAGTTTATTTATTATTTAATAGATTTCTTTTGTAAGAAATAATTTTAATTATTGTAGAATTATTCATGGCATTTTCGATATCGTATTGGGAATCTGTAAATATTTCCTAAACATGAAAATTTTAAATGACATGTCGTGTTATTTTTTTGTTTTAATTTATCGTTCACCTGATAAATGATAAAAATTCTTGAATGTTGTTTTCAAATTTTATAATCAGTCAAATGATATAGATTTCATTTCTGATTAAAATAAATTATTTTCATTAAATTTAGACAGTCTTGTTTAAATTGATAAATATATTTCATTGATAAAAATTGTGATAATTTTAAATCATTTATTAATCGACGATATAATTTGTTCAATTAAAAATGAATTTTAATCTTCCATTTTTTTACATATAATATGATTTTATAAATATGATTAAATTTTAAATTTTAGATTTTATACAGTTATTATTTTTGAATTATTGGTTAAAATATTTAATTCGATTATGTTTAAGGTTTGGTAACAAAATTCAAGAAATTTGAACATTGAAAAAATAAAAGAATAAAAACTTATTGTTTGATTTGATTTCAATTCTTATTTTGTCCATTTAAAATAATTTTTTGAAAAATGATAAAAAAATTAGGATATTTTGCAGAGAAGATTTCAATAGTATTTAAAAATGTATTCACGTTTAAATTACAATCTGTTAAATTTCCAACTCCGATTAAAACAAAAAATACCTCAATTATTTAAATACAAATGATCATAATATTATTTTGACAAAATTTCTGATTTAATTTTTTCAAAGCATAAAACTGGCATCATTAATGAAACTCGAATTATTCAAACTATAATAAAAATTGAAAAAGAATTTGCATAATTATCTCGATAAGAATATTTTTTTCGAAAAATTCACTCGTTAAAAAACGAACAAAAATTAATATGTACGAAAAGCAATTTATGAAATAATTATCCCGGGATTTATTAGTTGCTCCGAACTATTTTCCGTAAATTGTGTTTTCGATTTTAAATTAATAATCAAATTGAAATTCAAAAAATTTTTTAATCGTTTTAATTTTTTTTTCCTAAGAGAGAAAAAATTATTTATTTATAAATGAAGCCAGAAGACTTATGTTCAACTTATCAATTTATTTTGGCAAATTTTCAGAGCTAATTATTAGTAAACGTTATAATTTTAGGGAAAACCAATTTCAACTTGTCAATCACCAGTGGTTTAAAAATTTAATTGAAATAAATTTGCCTGTGATAGACCTTAAAGGACTACGAACAGTTTATATACTTTTCCATATCAATTTTTGAATGTTATTAGAATTTGGTTTTCTTCACATTTGATACGTTTTTTTATTTTATTTTAAATTTCATTTATTTTCATTGCGATTATGGATTCGTTTTCTTTCCGGTTTATCAAAAATGTTCGGAACCTCATATTTCAAGTGTTATTAATAATTAAGAAAGCCTGTGCCACAGATTTGTGTTAAAAAGATAAGAAATAAAATTGGTAGATTAATGAAATTAAATGAAATTTTGAAAGAAAAAAATTTCAAATAAAATTTGGAACGATAATGGTGAGAGAGAAATATGATAAAAGGATTAGTTTTTCCAGCATGGTCATTATCATCCACGTTTATCAATTCAGTGAAAAGTATTGATTTTCTGGTTGTGTCGCTTCTTAAAAATGGATCTTTTCTTGAGCATATGACAAAAGAGACCGTTGATTAATGAATGTTGAATACTCATTGTGGAGGTCTTCCACAAATCTTTGAACAGGTTTATCTGAAAGTAATTCTCCTATTGATGTTGAAATTAATACGTCAAGTTCGGAAGGTGAAAGAATTTGACCTAATCATAATGATTAAAAATAGGTTTTGATATTACTTTATTCTGAGGACTTCAGAGAATTCAAGTATAAGATCCTTAAACATAGAGATAAGACTATATTTAGAATTGTTTCAACGTCTTGCAAGGTTGGTAGCATGTTTACTAATAATTCTCTAACTGTAGTTGGTCTGTTTTCAGAATTCGTGAATCAATTTTCGTGTAATGGGTGTAATGCCACATATATTAGAGAAACTACCCGTAATCTCTGCACTCGAGTTCTTGAGCATTGCCGTCGGAATGTACTGGTTTACATAAGTGATCATTTTATGAAATGTACCAGTAAAAAAATAAGTATTTATGATTTGAAAAATGTGCAAGTAAATGTGCAAGAGTAATGTGCAAGGTGTTGCTAATTAGATATTTAAATCCTATAATTAATATCCAAAGTACCCAGTTTACAAAGATTTTGAATGTATTTAAATAATTTGTATATTTATTACCGTTGTATATTTATTATTTGGGTTGATGGTAATGTTTGTTAAAAAAATATTTTTTGTATGAAAACAATTTTTAAATTTTAAATTTTAATTGAACTTGATTTTTATATTAATTTAAAAATATTTTTGTATGAGAATCTTGTGCGTTTTTTTTAAATAAAATAATAATTTGTTTTTTATTTTCAAAAATGGAAAAAACTTTATTAAAATATTTTTTAGTTTGATACAATTTGATTACGATTATTATTTGTTAATTTGTTTGACTATTCTTACTTTCATTTAATTGTTATTAATACGATTCCAAACCCGAAGAAGATTGTTACACAGTCGAATTATATAGCAGTGTTATATTTTTATATACTTTGTTAGAGATTTTCAATATATATATATATTTAATATATAATGAACTATGACCAACATTACCAAAAAAGTAAATAAATTACATATTTGGGATACCGTGAGTCAAAAAATATTAGGCTGATCAACGCAAAAAAAGACAAAATTTTAAAAAATCATATCAAATTAGTTAAAGATATTTGGCTAAAAACTTTCTACTCAATGGTGAAATAGAATGGTCTGAAATAAATAATTATTTGAAAGTTTAAAGTAAAACAGAATACAACGAAGAATTTTAATCAATTTACTAAACGGATGCTGATTATAAGTGTCACTTTGGATAATGGAACGCATTGTACAATCAAGACTTTGAAGGAATTAATGACATCTAAAAATGACAATTACTATTTTATAAAATCCAATCCTAATATGTCTTAAGAAATTATCAAAGTAAAACAAAAGACTGGAAAGAAAAAAATTCATAAAAATTTCTAAAATTTGTAAAGTAAATCATTTAATAAGAGAGACTTCTATTAGTAGTTCACACATTTTATCAATGTTTAACTTTTCCCATAGAATCTTATCATAAAAATTATAACCCAAATTTATCACCAAATTTTTAATGAAAATAAAAGAGTCAATAAATGGACTTTTGTTATTTTACATATCAAACAACAAAATCAACAAACTTTACCTGATATCTAAAGAAAGTAATTATCAAAAATGTTTTGTCAAGTGTCATAGTTAAAACAATGTATTAATATTGAAAGACAAGAGAGTCATTATGTGACAGATAAAATCGGATAAAAGATTTTTCCTTGCACGACAAACGAATTAGCATAAATATTATCGGTTAATTAAAAATATTTATATTTTATTAATTTATTATCTATAAGAAATTAATAAACAAGGAACCATCATTTTTGAATTTTAGAACATATTCTAACTACAAGAAGACGATGGACCAACGACTAATTTTTTATAGTTAATTTATTTTTGGATTTAGTTTTATCATTAATATTTTATTCTATATTATTAATTTTACATCGAAAAATAGTTATATGTAAAAAGTAAACATTTATAAAAATTATTTATATAAAGAAATAGTTGTTTGTATGCATATAAATCAAGCAGAGAACAAAACATAAATTAAAAAAGAAAATACAACTAGGAGTTTTAAACCTTACAGCAAAATATGTAATTTTTTAAGGGTTATAATATTAGTAAGTAAAAGAAGTATTTTAAAACTGGTTAAAATGAAATTAAAAAAAAATTTTTCTGTGATGGTCGAATAGTGGCATATGCGCACACAAATAATTTGACAGGTACCAAAACACATTCTGACTTAGTGTTGGGGACCCTTGGAATATTTATTTATAAAATTTAACTATGTTTACATATAATCTATTATTAATGGATATTAGGTGTTTTTATTTATAGTTTTCATAATTTATAAGAAATATATTTAAAAAAAATTAAACCACTTTAAAATTATAATTTTAAATATTTTCAAATTAAAAGACATAAAATTGAAATTATAATTTAATATTTAAAAAATATTTTCATTATATTTTTGATTTTCCCGGAAATCAAAGACAGTTTAATGATCAACGAATTCCAACATTATCGCCTTCAATAACATTTATATCCTGATTGAATTTGATTAAAAAGTCCATATATTACAAAATTTGCCAATTAATCATTTTAAATTAATTTTAATAAAGTTCCCAAAATTAAAATTAATTTAAACAAATTAATTACACTTTCTTTGAATATCCGAAAATGACGAATTTTCCATTTAATAATGACATTCAAGAAACTAAAGAAATAGAAATTTTCAAAATCTATCAAATTAAATTAATTCTAATTATTTTTTAATGAAATATTTTTTTAGTAAAAAATCTCAAAGGTAAAAACCCAAACAGTAAAATTTTCCGGTTAAACAGAATAAATTATTTTAAAGAACTATAAAAGATTTCCTAATTTGTGACTTTATTTAATTTTTTTTAATTTTAAAATAATCCGCTTAAAAATAATAAAATTTTCTGGTCGCAATTTTTTTCTATTTAAGTGAACTTTTCAAAAAGGCGCAACTAGTCAACTGATAAGGTAATTTTATTAATGTCTATTTTATACAAAATAATAATTTTTGCTAGAGAAAATTTTTCCAGGCGCCACCATAAACCTAAATAAATAATATTATGAAAATTCATTAAATAATTCTTCTCATTCCGTTCATTAAATAATAAATAAAAGAATTTAATGATAGAATGATTAATAATATTTAGAGGTATTTAGACAGAAGTCGTACACCCTAATGGTAGATTATATTTGGATTAAAAAATATATAATAAATCTCTAATCGGAACTCTATAGATTGAGACAACCACCAGTTACAACAATTATAAACCATTTAACTATACACTATACAAATGAACATACATGTAAACATTTGCGAACCAATCGTAAAACTGTATTTCTAAAGGTTGCGCATGAGATTAACAAGGTAAAATTTGATGTTCAAAATCACAAACAAGTATATATAACTAATTATTTTTAATTACAAATTCCTTGATTGTTTGAAACAATAAGTTTAAGTTTGAATTTGTTTTAATTAATAACAATTTTGAACACTTTTGAAAAAATGCAAACAAATTAAATATTATTTGAAGTCTCAAATAATTTATTGAAAATAATTTTTTTTGTCTTTTAAAATAATTGGAAATTAATTCAATATTTATTTTCATAATAAAACCAAATTAAGCTGCACTCATTCAATTGAAACTGTATTTCATCTACAATCATTTTGAAGCACATGTCCACGAGGAAAACCAAATCCATTTTTATTACATATTCATATTTCCTTTTCTAGTAGATGAAGAATTAAAAACTATTTAATTATTAATATTTTGAATGTTATTTTTGCATGTTAAATTAAGATTTACTGTCTCAACTTATGCAGATTAAGAAAAATGTTATGTTTATTTCTAATCTTTCATTTTAATTGAAAAATAATAATAATAATAATAATAATAATAATAATAATAATAATAATAATAATAATAATAATAATAACTTCATTAAGGTTATAAATTGTTTAAATTACACATTTTAATTTTTTTAATATTTTTATTATTTAATTTTAAAAGATTGAGAAAAACAGTCTCGCTAGTTTTAATTCCAATCTTCGTGTCGGAAATGAAATTTTAGCGATCAACGATGAGCCTGTCAAAAGCCGAAGTCAAGTGATTGATCTTTTTCGACAATCTGATCTGGAAGTTGTTTTAACAGTTTTACAAAATGTTAGTAAAAATTTTCGGAATCTTGTTAATGAATTTGAAAATTAATATTTTGTTTCAATTAAGTCTGAAAATCAGGATCAATATTTTCTTGAAGATAATTCTAATCCAAGTTTAGGCATAAATAATCAGTTATTTTTCGGTCTTCGAGAAACCGACATTCTTTCATCTGATAACGCGTCTTCTCCATCTGAAGAAGACAAACTGTTTGAAATTGATGTCAACAACCCAGTCGACAGAGAAGCGATCAAAAGCAACATGGAGTGCATTGATAATCTCATGAATAATTTATCCTTGACATATTCGTCTTTAATGAGCATAAATATTTCTGAAAATGCCGCTGTAACCATGGATTTACTAAAAGACATGCCTTGTCTAAAAGCGTGTTCAAAAATAAATGAAATTGATGAAACAGACAAAAGTTTTGGTAATAGCTTTCGGTTTTATTTAATTTCCTAAAACTATTTTTAAAAATCTTAAATAAATAGGTTTTATTCTTTCGTCTTTCATCTATTTTTTGTTTCAATTTTTTTAAATCTTTCATTCTTTTGACAATATAGATTTATAAATATATAATTAATATAAATATATATAATTATAATTAAATATATATAATTAAAGATATTAAAATAAAAATAAAATTTTTAATGAAATAATATTAGCAAGTATGAACAGATTGGTTTAAACTTTAAAGCACGAAATTTATCTGAAATATGTCAATTAAAAAAAATATTTTTAAATAAACTTAAATACAATACAATTATAATTCAGTAATCATTATGAATATAATCTACTTCATTATATTTAATATTTATAATTGTAAGTAGCTCATATATACTATATATATATATATATTATATGGATAAATTAATAAAGCACAAATGATGGTACATCTGATTTTGTGTATCACAATAGTATTCCAGTTTTATAAATGACCTAAATGACTTGATAATATAATAAGAGAACGGTTTTAACAATTCTATCTCTCTCAATTTTAACTTCAGGCTTTCTAACTGCAATATATTTATTTGTTTGAATAAAAAGACAAGATAATTTGTTTTAATTGCAGAAATAAAAGAGCTAATTAAAAAGCTAAATTATAGTTATTAAAATATTTATGAAACACTTGAGTTTATGTTGAAATAAAAAATAAAGATAACATTTGTTGTTGCAAATAAATATTCCTCGCACACATTTCTTTCACAAAATATTACATGATTAAAAATATTATAATTCATATTTTAGAAATGCAAAATTTAAATCTTTGTCAACTTACCATGATGATATTCGCGTCTTATTTAATTTACTCAAGGAAAAATTAAGTGGAAAATTTTCCATTATGTAATTAACAAGGGAAAATGAACATTTGGGTTGCAGGAATGATGATATTCTAGGTCATTGATAATGGATATATTTGTATAAAGAAAATGTTACTCTTATTTTTAATAATGTTGACAAGTTCGTTTTTATTATTAAATTTTATCAAATGGAAACTTATTTTCATAATTTTACAGAATGATATTTTATCTTTAATTAGTTTATCTTCATTTTACCCTTTAGATCGTAATATTCGGGTCAGAATTCTTTTTAAATAAGAGCAATCACAAAGTTTTGTGTTAAATATATAGAAATATCAATCTATTGTCCTAATTAAAAAATAAAAAAATAAATAACAAATGAAAATCGATCAATGGTGAAAAGAATAAATTATTTCAATGAAACTTTGATGGAATATCTAATTAATTAATTAATTAATTAATTGTTTATATCATTAATTCCAAAAACAAAACTCACTGTTTGACAAAAGTATCAATGAAAATTATAATAAAATACCTTTTAGTGTATACGAAAATTCGTGAAACACAACACATAGTAAAAAGATGCTCGTAAACTTTCGATATGTAGAAATCTTGCATGGAATAATTACATTTTAAATTTTTATTATTGGCGGTAAAAGTTTTAATGAAAATTCAGATAACTCTATCCATGAAATTTCTTAAGATTTATTTTATCGTTTTAAAAAATTTAATAATTTTTTACAGCAAATAAATTTTTTGATTATAACTTTGCCTTTTGGTGAAGGTAAATAGTTGATTACGTAATTGAGCCAGAAGATCCTATAGTTGCATCAAATGTTTGAAAGAAAAAATCGTAAATAGTATGCTTTTTAAAATTAAGTTAAAAAATAATATTCTGACAGGACTTTACAATTTAACCAAACCTAGAATCAGTAATGTCAATGGAAACTGTGAAGATTATTATGAATTTGGAAAATTATTAGGAATTTCCAAAAATACAGTCAGAGCAAATAACTACAAATTTAAAAAATATAGTTAAATATCAAAAGGAAAATAACTTGGTGGCAAACAAAAGATTTCACGAAGAACACAGGAATACATTATTAGATTTTGTTGAAGATAATGTATTAATAAATAGAAGTTTTTAGAGATTAATATTGCTTTTTAATAAATTAATGTATATATATATATATATATATATATATATATATATATATATATATATATATATATATATATATATATATATATATATATATTAATCCAAAATTTAATGCATAAATTCCTAAAAATGCTGAATAAAGTATTTAAATATAAATGTTGTATAAAAATAATATTTAAGAGCTTGAATAATGATCTCATATCTTCATAAAATCAAAATTCAATCCTTAAAATATAATTTTTTCTTATTTAACGGCCATTTCCAAAATGGTTTCAAAAAATTCATAAATTGAAAAATTATTAACATAAATGATGAATCATATAGTTGATTTACACACCAACTTATAATAGATGTTATTATTCTGTGCAAACATGTGTGTGTACATCATCTACCAAACTGATTAGTAAAATACAAGTAATCCACTACTAATGGATTGAATAAATTCTATTTTAAAATTTATTTATTTCTCCTTTCACTTTGTTTTATTTTAAGAAAGTTTTTATTTTTCTTCAAACTGCTTGATAAAATTAAACTCATTAATTAAATAATTAATTACTTTTAATTAATATTTTTTTTAATTTTTCTGTATTTTGAAATAGATATCCACAACTTGCCAAAGAAATGCATACTCAATATATCAGAAAATAGCTTTCAAACGTCTTCCAAAAATATAGACAACAATAAGTTATATGAAAATTTACCGGTGACAATGGAATGGGTTTTGAAGAAACGACCTGATGGATCTAAATACGTTACTCGGAGGCCAAAAAGGTATAAATTTAAATTATAATTTATTTAGAATAATTTAAATAATTATTGTAAATCTTACTTTAGTAAAATTTCAATCAGATATAAAAACGAATATTATACAGGGAAAGAGATTATAATGGATACTTAACTCCTCGCTTAGATCAAATTTCAATTATTTTAATGCTTTAAGAATTTTATTCGAAAGCAAAAATGAAATATAGAGAAAATATTAATATTAATTATTATAATTATTATAAGGATTATCTGATAATCAAAATTTTTTCATTTAATGCATACTTTGCAGCAAAAAGCTTATCTTATGATTTACCTGTTTAACATTTAATTTATGCTTCTGCCAAGAAACCATCATTTATTATTATCATTATCATTATTATTATTATTATTATTATTATTATTATTACTATTATTATTATTATTATTATTATTATTATTATTATTATTATTATTATTATTATTATTACTATTATTATTATTATTTTTATTATTATAAAATTTCAAATAAATAATTAAATCCTAAATAATATACAATATAGTGAAGAAAATAGTAATAATTTTTGATTATTTGTGAAAAAAAGTTAAAAACAATTCAAAAAAAACAATTCAATATTCTTAATTAATCCAGATCAGTAGAGTGAAACTTTTTTATGTAGCGTGTCAAGTTTTAAAATGTAATTAAAGCTTGATTCATTAAAAATTTATCATAATTTCTATCAAATTCATGGATTTAGAATTGTGAATTAATTTTTTCCGTAATATTTTTACAGTAAATTTCCATTGATCAACAATTAAAAAAATAATAAATCAATTGTTTGTTTATATTAGTTGAATGATTTTTTCTGATTTTTCTCAAATCTTGATTCGTTGTATAATATTTTTATAAAACACTTTTTTCTAGATCCAATAAAAAATAAGATAATAAATATATTTCTAAAAGGTTTTTTCACAAAATTATAGTGATTTTTGCAGTTTAATTGTATGTAATTGTATATTTTGTTGTCGTTTTAAAATTATATTTATAAACATCCAATTTCACTTATTTTACATTAATTAATTATATAATTAATTACATGCGCTTTATATTAAATTAAATTTTGGTCGGATTTCCATTTGGCATTTTTTATAGTTTTCAAGCCGAATAGGAATAAAATTATTAGAAGTAATGAAAACAATAAATTATTGAGAGTTTTCGGTTTAACTTGTTCGTGTAATGCTAAATTTGTTGAAACAAATTTAATTTTAAATTTAAACGCAGTTTATTTAAACAATTTATTTGTAACATTAAATGAATTTAAGTGAACATTTTTATTTTAGGGAAAAGTATCGTTTTAAATTTGACTTAGATTTTAAGAAATCAAGTAAATAAATTATGATTTGTAAGTCATTTTCATTTCTGAATAATTGTAGAAATACTAAAAAATAATTTTGAAAAATATATATATATCTAAAATTTAATTTATCCACTTACATTTTAAAGCAGTAATAATTAATTATTTTTTATTAATAAAAATTTTATAAGACCGAAGACGAATATTAAATTTCAGTTATAATCAAAAATAAAAATTCCACAGAACTGTGTCATTTATTTTTATGTGATATTTTATCTTAAAATTTACTAAATTTTATTCAAAGTTCCATGATAATGTTGTTGATTAATGTGGCATTTCGTTTCGATAAATATTTAATCAAACTGCGTGGTATTCAACTATTAATAGAAAATATTATTTGAAATTGAATAATTCAGCAGTAAAAAAAATCACTTTTTCTTAAAAGTGCGACAATTTGTTTGCCGTGAAAACAGTTAGGAATTTTAGAAATTTCAGTTTAAATCTGAAGTGATTTTATGCATTTAGATAAAGTGTAGGTAGTATTAGAGTCTCAGAAAAGAGATTGTCATTATAATTGACTGTTGGGGTGACCGTAGTTTTGTTATTATTGTGTTATAATTGTAATTATTCATCTAATAACTTTTAGGGAAGAAGTATAATTCTTTAAATTGACTGCATAAAATAATGATAATGTTTTTATATTGCCTTTCTGTTTTATCTTAGCAAAAATTAAATATTTTTGATTTTTAAAAAATCAATGATTAAAGTTTTTGATATTTTGAGTTTGTTTGAATATTTCAAAGTTACGGCGTTTTATGTTTATTTCATAATTGCAAAGAAATGAAAAGTTTATTTGTATTTCTAATTAACTTTTGAAAAATATAAAAGTATTTGTTGTACGGCTGATTTTTTGCAGATTATATATAAAATGTCCCATAGTGTGATGAAGTGTTTTAATGGGCTGATATTGCCTTAAGTATTTGAAATACTTTCAGACATTTTCATTTCTTTTTGATAACGGGTGTCAAAAACGCGGTCTAACAGATTCATAAACTTTTAAAAATTTTATAAAATATTTTGCAATTTTTCTGAAAATTAGTTTTATGCTTAAATTTTAATTTTTAAATTAATAATAATTTCCTTTTTAAATTATATTTGATATTATTAATATTAATTAATATGAATATTTTCATTCGCGGACCAATGCAAATACCTTGTTTGGACACTTTAATAAAAAGAATTTACAAAATAAACTAATTAAAAATTAATTTTAACTAAATTTTAATTACATAACAGTTGTGTAGATATTTTAGACAATTAATAAATTTTTTTAAATATTAAAATTATATTTATTATAAACTTTTTAGTTGTATTTTATTGAATATTGGATAATTTTATTATTTTCTATAATCAAGTTTTAAAATTTTAATTATGAATTTTAGAAATAAATTTTTAAAAGAAAGAGCAAAACAAGTAGTGGCAGAAAGAACTGGTGGCACGACAGACGACGATGCTCACAGTGAAATCAAATTGGGTCGTTATTGGAGTAAATCTGATCGTAGAAAACATTTGAGAAAATATCGTAGATTCAAGTCTCATCAGACAAATGTAATAGAAAGTTATACAACCAAACCGACACAAGACTGTCACGATATAACTAGAAAGAACAGTTTATGCAGTAATGTATCAATATTTTAATAAAATTTTAATTATAAAAAGTCTTTTATTTCTTTGATTATGAATTATGATAAAAGAATTTTTACTTCAAAACTTTATTTTATTTATTGAAATTTCTTACGATAACAGAATGAAAAATAATTCTGTCCTAATCTTTTGGTTACAATTAGAAACATTTTTCAACCAGAAAAATTTCATGATTTTTAAATTTGTTTCGAATTTCTGTTTCAATTCACCAGTCATATTTGGGAAACTAATTGCCACTTGCCTGTAAAATTTTAGTTTAAAAAAAACCAAATTTTTGTTTTGTCAAATTCAACTAAAAAATATTTATTCAACCAATTTGATTGTTGACGCTGATGAAATTTTAAGTAAATATTTTAATGGCCATTCATTTGTTTTTAAAAAATATATCCATTAAAAAATTTGATAGATGTGCTGTCTATAATTAATACAAGATCTATTTTTAATATATTTTAAATATTCACAGATAAAAATAAAAAATAATTATTTATACCATTTCAAGCATTAGAATTTTGTTGTTTGAAATTAAAAAAAAGAATATCAACAAATAACAAAAATTAATAAATTTTTAATTATAAAAAAAACAAAATACGCCAATTAAAAACCTGAAATGAAAAGGAATAAATAAATACGCTTTATTATTACTATGTTAGATTTCTTTTATTATGGTGCTTTTTTGTTTGAGTAATTTATGAAAACCGTTTAGCTATCAAAGATAGTAAATGTTGATCCTTAAAAGATGTTGAGAAAACTGAAACATTGTCTGTCAAGATAATTTTCAATAATTCGAACAACCTAATAAAAATTTCTTAAATAATTTTCAAGAGTTGTAAATTTCCATATCAAACTAGCATCAAGGTATCATCGGAAGTTGCAATTGTTCATCAGTACAAAAGATAGACGTTTTATTTTTAGGAGTCAGTCTTTCTGTTCATAACTTGTACGGATATAAAACGAAAATTAGATTTGTCTAAATGTAAAAAACGATTTAAAGATTTCTAGCACAACTATATACATTCAAGTAAATAAAATATTATTATTATTCAACCTAGATGCCAATAGTAAGAATTCATTTATATAATAACATTTAATTAAGTTTCATAAAACATGTTCTTTTGTTTATTTAATAATTCTTATCTCAGATTAAATACAAATGTATAAATAATTTTAACTTTTTATAAATAAACAAAATACAGATAAATAGATATGTAAATAGATAGTAAGCACTGTTATATTTACATTTACTTATTGAACAGTTAATATTTTTTTTTGATCTAAAGGTGATATATTTGTCAGCGTAGATTCAGCCGTTCGCAAAGATACATTAACTTGGATCGAAATGTCTTTTAGATTATCATTACCAAATCCATTGTGAATTTGAATTTCGATTTTGTTTTTGAGCGTTTTGGCATTTTTTTAAATAATTGATTTCAAATACTTTTCTGCTTCATTAGCCGGTTCAGTCATCCGCTGATCTGTTAATTGATAAATCTTCTTCAGTCTCTTCTATTTCAGAAAATACAGCTTTAGGTGCAATTTCTTCAGGTTTTACTGAGTAATTGCTTGAAATGTCATAATTAGTTTGAATTTCATCGTCTTCGCTGTCTGAGTATTCAATTAAACCTTTCATGTAAATATTTATTTGATTGTTATCGTTTTCCAAATCTAATTGCTGTGATTCTTCACATTTTACAATTAAATCCTGTAAATAAACTTAAATTTCATCATAATCACTATTAATCACTATATATCTTTCAAATAAATTTTTAACATTCAAAATCTTTTATTTTAAAAACAATTTTCCAAATCACCAAAATATATCCCTTTTTAAACAAAAACTCGAAAACTCGAAAAAATTCACTTAATAAAAAAATTATTAAACATACCAAAAATTCAAAACATATTGTCCGCGTCTGTGTTATAAATAAACACAATCCAAAAAACAACGCGCAAACAGACGCGTTAATTAACCTCATGATTGACCAAAAGATAATTCGGATTTGTTTTTGATTAATTTCAATAAAATATTCTTTGGATTAATTTTTATTTGTTATAATTAACGTTTTTGTTGCAATTTATTTTTCAAATGTATGTTTTTGTTATCATAATAATCATATTAAATATTTATAAATAATTTTTTTATTAGGAAAATTATTACAATAAGGACAAACAACTGTGCAAAATATTAATTATTTAAAATTAAAATAATAAATTAAAAAATAAAGTATATTATCAATCTTTCTGACATTTTTTATTATAAAAAATACTGCAACATTAAATTATGGTATTTGTATTTTTCCTTAAAATGACATAACGATTTGGAATTTGTCGGAATCAAAATAAAACGATTTAAACTACAAAATTTAAACAAAAATAATTATGTTATAACTTTTGCTAAATGTTTTTATTAACTTTCTTTTTTAATATTACCTTATTTTGAAGAAAAACCTCATAATTATTAGGATAACCTTTTATTTTACATGAATCTGATAAAATTTTCTCCAAATTCATTAGTATATGACTTTAAAATGTAACAAGTGATTAATTAACAGTGATTAATCTATTGATAATTCTGCAGATTAAGTTTAAAACAAACATTAAATGTTTTTAAATTTCTTTTGTAACAAGATATTAAAATATATTATGTCAATGCAACTTTTATTTAATTAAATTTATTTTCATAAAAACTTGAATTATTATTATTATTTCTACTGGAGGTACTGTAAAAAATAAGCCCAAGAAATTTCGAAAAAAATTACAATAGTAAAATTGGAAAATTTCTTTCAAATTATAAAAAAAACTAAAAAATAATTGAAACCACATTAGTCAATAAAATCAAGCAATTTAAAATTTTTTTTCTAAATTATAAGAAAAAATGTTAGAGAATAAATACTTTAACTGGTGAAATCAGCTGTAATAATAATGTCATTTAGTTGAATTCCGAAGAAAATTTTAAGACTGTCAAACATGAATTATTGACACTACCATAATTGTTCTATGGTTATTAATTTTGTAAAAAATATCTTCTAATCTTTTATCTAGAAAATCTCATTTTTCTATGTCACATTCACTGAATCCTAAAATTACTTCTTATCATATGTGACTAATTTATTTTCTTGAATATACTGATTCCCAAAAGATTGTCCACTGTTTGCTTTCATGTTACCGAATATCCTAAGATTTAAGTACACTTCCATTTGATGTAATATACAATTATACAGCTGCATATTCAATATGTTTCCAATTTATGTCGAATTTGATAAAGTTGAATGCCGATTGTTTCAAATTTATTGTTTGACTCAATCTGTTTTAATTATTCTTTGCTTTAATTGTCATTGACTGAAACAAAAATGACGCCAATTGAATACATTGTTAAACTGAAGAAAATGTCGCCATGAATTATATTTTGTATTTTAAATATTATTAATTTCTTAATTCAACTGGAACTTTCCAAAGCGGATAATTTATTATTATTATTATTATTATTATTATTATTATTATTATTATTATTATTATTATTATTATTATTATTATTATTATTATTATTATTATTATTATTATTATTATAGAGCCTTTAAATACAAATTAAAAGAATTATTTAATTAATTTCAATGTCTTTAAATAACGGCAAATAAAAAAATTCATATTATATTAATTATGCTTTGTTTGATCAGAGAAATTATAACATTAATTTAAATAATGTGATGCCTAGAAAGTGGGGATTTTAGTAAAATCTCATAATACTTCAGATATATTTATTTGTTTTTTGTAGCTGGTTTATAACGAAATAGGATTAATTTAACTAATTTGGTTGTTATTTTAAAAGTGAGAATAAAATATTTATAACTCAACCAAAAATTCCTTTGGGGAAGATGACATTAATTTAATCTGTAAGAGCAAATAATATATTAATCAATTTATGCATTATTAATAATTACGTAATGTTAAAGTTTCAGTTATTTATTATTATTTCAATATTACTATTATTTAATGTTCAAACAAAAAAGAAATTTTTTACAACTTGGTTACTATATACTTAGTATAGAGGTTATTAGTATAGAGAATAGTTATAAATTTAAATAATAATTTTTAAGTCACAAAACATGGATCATTGCTACTTAAACATACTTATATATTATTTATTATTGGGAGGTTGAAATAAGATAACGATCACTGCTGCTTTTATATCCCTGTATTTTCGGTCTACTGATCCGCCGCTACCCCATGTATAAAAGATCTACTTTAAACCATATTGCTTGCATCTGTGAACAACCACATTTTTACTTTATAACTTGCTTATGTGGTGAACTTTTGTTGAGCTCCTCATTGAATTTTAATATACATAGCTAATACGGTTCAGGTGTACCAATATAATGTGTTAATGGTCATTGCCATCACCAAATGGAGCTAAAGACACAATTTTATTTGATTCGTGCCATTAACCGTTAAGTTCATACACTCGTCGTACGATTATACAATCCAAAGATCAATCAACATAGTTTACACAAGTATTTTTTACTTTTCTCCATCGTGATATGTGGTTTGCGTACCCAAAAAAAATGATGAAGTCAGTAAAATTAGTCAAGTATACAGAGTCAGTAAAATCTTTATTATACTGTTATTGTCATAATCTTTACAGGTATATACTTTTGACTACAATGATACTTTTCTGGCGATTTCAATATATCTCTCGGTATGAATATTTCCAGTTGGATTTTCATTTGTATTGGTTTGAATTTAGAATGCTGAGGTCTGCCCAGTAACAGTGATATGTTGTACCATGATTTGTTCATGCACAAATCTCAAAGCGCTGCTTTCCGTTACTAAATTATCTCGTGCTTAAGAACGTAAAGCTGCAATCATCTCTCTCAGATAACTTTTCATGAACTTTAGTTCCACCCAGTCTGTCAAATCGCACATATTTAGTATGTGTTGACTAGATATTGTTATATAGAAAGATAAAGTATATATCTATTGAAGTCGGCACTAATTCTGAATCCTTGTCCTCTGTCTCAATTGATCAAATAAAACCCAACAACAGGATAATTTATTGAAACTCAATCAAAATCTTTTCAATATTGTTAGGTACACTTTTAATTTGCTCTTTTTGATAATAACCTTTATTTATCTATCTACTTTTCATTTGTTAGTTTAGTTGTGACATTGAGTAAGAGTCTGCTTTGCTTTCCTTGTATGATGTTTATTTAGTTCATCGATCAACTGAAAGTTAGTTTTTAGTGCCGTTCCTTTTAATTGGCTTCTCTCATTCAAATAATTCAATTAACCAACATCAAAACAATTTTATAAGAGGTATTTTCCAATCAACAAAATAATTATGTAGGCGATATTTCACCTTTATACAAACCAACTCGGTTTAATTTAATTTTGAGGAAAACTAATTATTTTATTTTATCAATTGCCGCTCGGAGTTTCTCCGAAAAACATTAATTTATTAATTTTGAACTTTTGTAAGTTTTGCATTGTATTGATTTGCACATTTCTTTTGAGCTACGTTATACGAACCCCAACAATAGACAAGGCGAAAAGACTAAAAGAAATGATCATGCGTTTCTTCTCAGAAACGATTCATTATCACACTTCACTCATTAAAATCAAGTTCAATATTTTTGAAAGTTAATATCGAAGAATCACACCAACGTTCGATGGCACATAAGTTTCAAAAATCAGACATCAGACCTTTTTTGAAAATGTCCATTGTCACTTTCCAGATTCATGGAGAATCCAAATTAGTTACACTAAGATTTATTTAATAAAGGTTAAACAATAAGAAGTTTATATTTGAAAATTATTTCAGTCCCAGTAGGTACTCTTTTGCTATTGTATTATGAATGTCCATTGGTCTCCAGTAGATTCTCTACAGGGTCTAATATTAATAGTTGGCAAGAATAAATAATCCAACTGCATGGCTTCTGAAACTTTCTGTTTTCCATAACAAGGTGCTAATTGCAATAACAGAGATTCATCTTTGTGTTTGCTATTTTTGGATATTACACAGATCTCTTCTTGTAGACTATCCAAAATGATTTTATTATCTTTACTTTTAATTACTGATCTTTTCAATTTGTTGAAGTTGTTAATGTTAACTTGTCATGGGAAAATTTTCAATAGCTACTGATACATCTACAACCGCTGGATTAGTAATCATAAAGCGCTGAATATGAAAGTGTAATAGAATTAAATTGAAGATTAATGCTCTTCACTGAACCTGACTCTACTATTCTTAACTTTTCCTTAATTTACACATTATTTGTGTTGAATATCCATCATCTAGTTTATATTTTTGTTGAATATTTATTGCAGTATTTTCTATGGAATGGATTGAATTCTTGATATATGCATCTCGGAATATTGAAAATGTTTTTATAGAATGAGCATCCATTGAATCCAAATGTTCTTCTAATATATGTGAAGAAAGGTTGATAAGTAAATGAAAATACCTAGTTTTCTCGTTTTTGATATTTAATATTTCATATGCCAAATATATTTGCTAAAACCATTTAAAGGCATTGTTAAAGAACGATGGAACTCTTAATTTAAATATGACTGTTTTTTTCAGTTATTTTTTGGACAGTAATGTGTGAATTATGTTTAATCGGCATCTGTTTTAATGAAGAATAACAATAAGATAAAAATAAAGTATTGATAAATAACATTTGACTTCATTTGTTATTTTGACTTTTAAAACAAAATATTTATTGCAATAGTCAAACAAATTGAATGAACTTATTTTAAATAGCTTTTAGCTTTGTTTTCATTTTTAAATTTTAGCTTTGGATAATTAGTTATTTTTATATATTAACAGTGTACAAATCGAAACATAATTCTCTTCTAAAAAGTTATTTTTATATATTTAACTTTTATATAAAAAATAATCAATAACTAATAATTAATTAGAATTCATTTTAAACTTTTAAATAGCGCTAAAGCCAAACATTGCTACATAGAAAGTTATGTATCTAGATCAGTGTTGTCCAAACTTTTTTGAGCCACGGCACACTTGGCTGAATTAAAAATTTTCGCGGCACACCTAAATTTTTTTTTGCTTTATTTGCAATTTTTCATTGCACTTTTACTAATCTTTTAATAAGAAATGAAAATCTTATAAACTAAAAAATATTATTATTTAATATTTAAGATTTTAAATAAACATAATTAAGCTGCTTACGTATTTTAGACAGTCAATATTTCTAGTAAGAATATAAATATAAATATAATTGTAAACAAATAAATTTAGCACTTAATTGACTGATTAACATTTAAATTTGAAATAACTGTTAAAATATCCACAATTCAATTTCCTTTTATTAAGTTGTTTGGAAAAACAGGGTTTTTTTGACTTTTTTTAAAAAAAATTTCACGGCACACAGTTTGGACAACACTGATCTAGATTATGATTGCAACAAAAACTCTAACAAATAATGCTTGCTAAAATTCTTTGGTATTGAAAAACTGATTTGGAGTAAATTTTACTTTTTATTAAAAATTAATATTATACCTTATATCACAAATTATTCCCATACAATACTTTCTATATTATCAAAGGAACATTATCAGAAGAGTTAAAAAGATCAATGCTAAGTGAAATTATGTCATCAATACCATTCAATTTATCAACAGTTTTACACACCATTCGTTGCAAGAAATACTTTTAATACTTGTTACTATGGAGTAATTTAAAAAATTTTATTATAGAAATAAATTTTAATGTAAAATGTAAGGGTTTTTATTGTAGGAAATAATCAGACAGTATATTCATCTTTTATTAAATTTACAAGGATATTTCCAGAGAAAATCTTACTTCCGCAATTCCAAAATCCCCAAAAGTAAACTTCCCAAAATTTCCCAACTCAAGAATAATTGTTGAAAATTTTAATAAAATAAATATGAAAATTGTAATAGGTATTATTTGTTTAAATAATATTAAGTTTTTGTGATAAATATTTTTTTATTTATTATGGATGTTATTAATTTAAGAAATCAAACAAAAAAAATGACTTTGACATTTAATATTGTTTTCAATTAATAGTGCTTTTTTTTTAATTTAACAGTTTTATTTTAATTTACTTAAATTTTTAATAATTGTTAATGATTATTTTTATGTCATAGTATTTATAACTAAATTATAAATTAACCTAATCAAATTAAAACAAAACACCATTTAATATCAATTTAGTTATATTAGATAAATATTGTGTATAAATTTATTTCAGTTATGAGTAAAGTCAATCTGCGGATTACTAAAATTTTAAAATATGCTTATTTATTAAATGGAAAAAATAATAACTGGATTGATAATTAAAAAACAAAAAAATTTACCATGAAAATATTTGACAATAAAAATTGAAACAAAATTTGGCAAATCATGCTCGAAATACTCCAATCTAAATACCATCCATGTGTTACCAGTGATTAATCTACTGATAATTCTGCAGATTAAGTTTAAAACAAACATGAAATGTTTTTAAATTTCTTTTGTAAATTTTATTTTAATTGCTTGAAAATATATGGATTGGATAATTAATTGAAATTATTAATAAATTTTAATAAATTCAGTTTGATAAAAAATACGGTATAAATAAAGTATAAATGAAAAATTATAATTACTACTATTAAAGTTTCATTTAAACAATAAAATTATACATATATATCTTTGGACAACTTCTAATTTGTCATACAGGGTTTTTAATTGTAAATTTTTAAAATTTTTGCTATATATTAAAAAAATCTTCAGTCTGTAATTTTTTACTAGATCAATGATCTCCATTACTTGTTTTTTACATGATTTAGGAAACATAAAATTGTGTCATAAATCAAAACAAAATTATGTCTCTTGGAGAAATAAATTCATCAATTATCCTGATCAGTTATATACATTTATAAATTGTAAACTTTGGCACTCACATCAGCCATATAGGTTCAGCAAGCATTTTTTGGACTAAAACTCAGAACGCTTCGATTTGTTTTAATGAGCAAACAATTATATAATAATAAATATGATTATATAAAATTAATAAAAATTTATGTCAAATGAATATGAAAATGAAGCAATAACAATAAAGACAATTAGAATTGTTATGGTAAGGATTTATTTTAATAGAAATTAATAGAATTTAATAAAAGAAATATAGTTTAAATTCCCATAATTTTACAGAATACTTGTAACACTTTTGAGGAACACAGGTTAAAAACCATTTATCTATTGTTTTGTGTTTAGAACATTAATGTTTTTCATGTCAAAATCAAAATTAATATAAAATTTTTATCAATTATGCTCAAATTGTGAAAAGCTTTTGTATGAAAATATCCATACTTATTACAAATAAATTTTAAATTATTTCGATGCAATTTAAATATAGATTTTTTATTGATACAATCACAAAAGAAATTAAAACAAAAATTAAATAAATTAAAATTTTCAAAATGTCCAGTTTGATATTGAAATTAAATTTCTATAAATCTTCTTTTGCAAAACAAATTTTTGGCATTGCGTCTCTAAATAATAAAAATACAATTTATCTATGAGAGCCATAGCTGAACTTTCCTGGTAATTAACATAAAACTGAAAGGCCAAAGACTTTCCGGTGACTGATAGTCGTACTTTGGAATCTAAAAATGAGAGTATCCGGCATTGACCTCTTAGGCTCCTCTCGCGACAGAGACTTGCAGATATCCGGTAAAATAATTAAATTCTAATTAATTTTAATTTGAAGTGAACTCGTTAAATTTCCAGAAAAATATTATTTTAAATAAAAAACACTTCATTAAGAATAATTCATAATTTTTGTTGTTATTTTAACAATTGAGAACACAATCAAGTTCATGTTATTTTTAAGAATTTATTGGTTTATCAATATCATGAAAACATTTTCATAATCAATTTCCAAAAGCAAAAAAAATTGTTAGTTTAAAAATATATATATACTATTATTCCATTATTAATCGACAAAAGTTATATTGAAAATTTTAAATTTTCGTATAATTTAAAATTTTTATTAACAACAGGACATTTTTATTTCAAATTTTTCTGAAAATCAAGTTTTCTTCATTGAATGATGAATAATTTGTCTAATATCATCAAGTATTTATTTTAAAATTTCTATTGTATTTTTTATATAAAACCAATGTTTTTTAATTATCATGTATATTATTATTATTATTATTAGAACGATAAATTCAGCCTATGTGATGTTTTGTTTTAAATCATGTTATTGCTTAAATTGTTCTTTAAAAATGTAAAACTTAAATTTAATAAAAATTGTTGTTTAAAATTAATAAAATAATATTTCAAAATTAATAAATTATTTTGATTTTGATTTTGATTTTTAATAATTTTTATAAATTGTTCGATTAAGCAAATAAAATCTATATAGTTCTTTCTTTTCTACTTAATAATGACAGTGAATTTATCAAAATATTTTATAAGGGATTTTCAAGTGGAGTTTTTTAATATTTAAATGAATACCATTGTTTATATTATTATTATTATTATTATTATTATTATTATTATTATTATTATTATTATTATTATTATTATTATTATTATTATTATTATTATTATTATTATTATTATTATTATTATTATTATTATTATTATTATTATTATTATTATTATTATTATTATTATTATTATTATTATTATTATTATTATTATTATTATTACAATTATTATTATTATTATTAGTAAAAAATGATGATTTCTTGGTAGCAGCATTTATTATTAAAACAATAAAATGATAATTTAAGCCTTTTGCTGCAAATAATGTATTTAATGAAAGAATTTTCGACTAAAAGATAGTCCTTGTCAATTGATTTGACAAGGACTATCTTATAGTCGAAAATTCTTTCATTAAATACATTATTTGCAGCAAAATGCTTAAATTATCATTTTATTATTATTATTATTATTATTATTATTATTATTATTATTATTATTATTATTGTTATTAATTTTCATTATTATAAGGATTGTTTTAATAAATCATTATTTTTTGTTCGTGACCATAAACTAACCATTTTTAATACTATTCGATTAATTATATACATAATCGAATGATTTTTGAAATGCAAAATGATAAATAAAGATTATTCTTTTAAAATGTTGTTATATAGTTGATGTTAAGACGAAAAAGCAAAAATTAAAAATAAATGATAATATTAGAAAAGTAGACAAAAATGGAAGAAAATACAATACGTTTACTAATACTTACGCAAGAAAATTTAATAATACCAGCCCGTGAACTAATCGAAATAGTTAAAAGGGTAAAATTATCTACATGCTACGAGTGATGTAAAGGCGTTATACTCATTAAAAATAATACCAAGAGAGGGGACTTCATCCTAGAATCGCCAAGAAATACAACGTAACAAGAACGAATTAATGAAAATGAATTGAAAATCTCATTCAAAATTCATGGGTGGCTTTTTTAATTTTAAAGTGAAGAATAAATATTTGTCGGTGTATTATATTACTTAGCCGTCAATTATGCTTCAGCTCACAATGTTTACAGTAAATTTATATATTGTGAAAGTCTGTACAATTTTGTTGAACTTCAGCTGCAAAGAATATTTACCAATGAATGTGTGGTGTTTATTTTAACAGTTTCTATAAAATTTTCTTCTCAAATTTGGGCAATTGATATTTTTAAAATTTAAAATTAACTTTATTAAGATTTAATTCATTTCCAGTAATGTTATTAGATGATACAATGAAAAACAAGCGTATTACATAAGCAAAATTAAAATAACAATTTTTAATTTCTAATTATAAAAAATAGATGGAAAACGATTTGCACAAATTCCTTTTGGTTGGTTTTCAACAATGTATTGGACAACTGATTCCGAAGATGTCTGATAATTTATTTTAAGTAATTCTAATGTTATGCTTTTTGATTCTTCCAGACTTAAAACTTCAAACGATTTACATTTTCTCTCTTAAAATTGCGGTGACGTAATAAAAAATTTAAGGATTGAAAAATACGCTTTATTTTTGCACTCAGTTTTTGAATCATGAGTTTAGTCGTATTTTATTGAATCCATTTTAAAAAAATATTTACTTATTTTCATCATTTTATCTTTTGCCTTCTTTAAAAATTTATAAATCAGGTAAGAGGTTTTTCTAATTTTGCATTCAAAATATACCTCTTAAATGTTTGGAATATATTGTTTAAATGTCGAAAGGAACATGTTGGCTCTGATAAACTCGCTCTTGTATTGAGCATAATCTTCTTTCGAAGCATCAGCTAAAAGCCTTTGACTTGATTCCTCATATAGTAATAACTCATGTTCAGGGATAACGGCAAGCATAAAGACCAATTTATAGAGATTCGCGTCCAAATTTCCATGCGTCTGTTCCAGTTTTATTGTTCGAATATATAGAAATTCATATTTGGATAATGGATCAACTATCCGCTTAAAGTCAATTATTTCTGAACCTTCAACTGTTTTGAATATATTCAACTTCATTTGATCAATATTTAATTTCATACGGTTACATAATCACATAAATCCACACTTCCAAGGAATGAGTTAGTTTCGTTGATTAATTTCGTTGTTGATTCTGAATGTCCATATAATATATCACTCTGTGTGCCATCTTCTAAACTCCATACAATCATAATATCCATTCGACCAGTGAATGCAACTCTCGATTTATTGTCACAAACTTCTGACAAAACAACATTCGAATGACCACTCAAAACAAATTCATCATATTCGTTTTCCATTTCGAAATTAATAAACGAATTTTTAAAACCTACCAAATTCAAACAACTGATATAAAAATCCGAAGATATTAGCTAAAAAAATATCGAAACAATCACAAATCTAAGATTCGATATCATTCGACAATTGTCCAAAATATTACACTGATCGCGTCTGTGTGCGCATACAACTCAATCCAATGTCAAAAGCAAAAAAACGCACACAGACGCGGCATAAACTCATAATTCACTATCCTCCCCCCTTTGACACCTTAGTGTCAATCTCAAATACCCATTAGCTTCTCCTTCTTCTTTTATAATTAAACATAATTTGGAAATACATCTTAATATCTCCTTTCCTTCACATTTAATTCTCATCATGCGTAGTTTTCCGTCTTCTCCAGGTATCACTTCGATTACACTCCCCATTGGCCACTTTCCATTCTCATTCTTTTTGTCTAAAACCCACACTGTTGACCCTGCCTGAACATCATCTTCTATCTTATTCCATTTTGCCCTTTGCCTCCAGCACGGAATCAATTCTTTCATCCATCGTCGCTAAAAGTGTTCAGTTAACTCCTGAATTCGTTTCCACCGAAACATCGTACTTGACATTTTCTTCACTTCTATATTTTCCACAGCTTCTCCTTTCCAACCGGAAATTAATAAATGATTTGGTGTTAGCACAGCGTCTTCCTTACTGTCTATTGCCTGAACCACTAATGGCCGAGAATTTATCAACATTTTAGCCCTTGTCAAAACATTTCCCAATTCTTCGTCCGTCACATCTGCACTTATCAGTATTGCATTCATTGCTCTCTTTGCCGATTTGATCATGGACTCAAAACTCCCCCAAAATGCGGTGCTGATGGAGGATTAAAGATCCAACTGCATTGATGCTTCGACAACTCTTTTTGAGTTTTATAGTTGTCGATTACAAAATTCTTTGCTCTCCTTCTTCCTCTATTCGACAACAACAAGCCTCAAAACCCATTACTCCGCTCGCCTTCAACCTTGACTTAGCTCGCAAAAACGCTGAGCTTTTATTTTATTTTTATTTAAAAGATTCCCCTGGCTACCCACTTTAAAAGAGTGCTGGGGCCCATAGCAGCACTTTTTCACGCTCGATGGGGAAGGGAGGATGGTTAATTTTACATATATAAATTCAAAATAAAATGAAAAAATGAAAATAGTTAAAAGGAAACCATAATTCACCATTGATCAGCCAGGGCTGTCTCCACTGCACCATTGGTGCGTAGCGCCCTGAAGGGAACCACGCTCTGCTACCATGTTTAAATGTCGAAAGGAACATGTTGGCTCTGATAAACTCGCTCTTGTATTGAGCATCATCTTCTTTCGAAGCATCAGCTCTCAATTTTGATTACTAATAAGATTAATTGGTTAATTAATTAACGAATTAGTTTGTATTTTTTTAATTAACATTGTCCCCCTTTCAATTTAAAATTATTATTTGTCATTCGTCAATATTTGTTTCTCCAGAAAAATAATGACTTTTAATTTTTAATTAATTAATTTTTGAATTTTGTTAGATTTTATATTTTGACTTCTTTGCAAACGGTTATTTTGGTATTTTTGTCTTAATTTATATAACCTCAATAAATTTGTTATTAAAATAACCAATTTACCGATATTAAAAATTTCATTGAATTTTATTATGTTTATTTATCTATTCAATTTGTAACTAAAAATGTAAAATGAAATTTTTACAATTTGCACTGTAAGTAGTTCAAAAAATCTGAAAGCCTGATAGAGATTTTTCCTATCGAATTATTTATCAATAAATATCTCAAAAACTGGCATCGATTATTGATTATCAATAAAAATCAATAAAATTTGTTTTTGAAAAAATTTCATGAAAATAAAATAAACCATTTATGATAATCCGTTAATTGAAAAATCTACTTTATTTTACACTTTATTTGCTTTTTTTCATAATTATGCTAAGTAATTCGGTAACAAAATTAAAATCGAACCCCACATTAGGGAGGAGGCATTTGTATTGTAACTCAAATCTGCATCAATATATTATAAAAAATTATTGAGAAAATCAATATTTTTCTAATTTCTAGAATTTTTAAATTTTTTTAAAATTTTAATGACAGAAAATATAAAATAATAATAGAACGATTGTGGTCGTTATTTAACATCATCATACTATAAAATATCATCTTATACCATAAAACTGTGTAAGGAAGAAGTAATAAAAGGTACAAAGAATTCAAAAAGAAGACAATTTTAAAATTTGACAAAAGTTGAAAATTCAAAAAAAAAGTTCTCAATGATGCTCACATCAGGTTTGACAATAATAAATAAATTTAGTATTTCATTTTCAACGATGTTAAGTTAAAACAGGAAGAAGAGGTTAAGGTTGACAAATAACAATGTCAATTGTAGGAACATAAGACTGATTGGCAATTTAAAAATATATAAATTTGATAACAATTGCGATATTGATCGAAAACATTGGTTTGATCTTGTGTTCATGTTCAACAAGCCGATGTATCGTGGATTGTCATATTCACTTTTGAAATGCGATCTTATATTTCCGTTAGATGAACTTCGAACAGTGATAATGTATGAATATATTAAAAACAGGCAGATTGCTGTTGATTCGATTATTGATATGTACACGATTCATGTTCAACTGTATCAATTGTCAAATTGATTCTTGAAATACTATCTTATATTTCCTTTAGATGAACTTCGAATATTGATAACAAGGAATATATGAATAGCATGAAGACTGATTCGATTATGCATCGAATACAGAGGTAAAGCAATTTCATGTTCAACAAGCCATTGTGATTGTAAAATTGATTTTTAAAAATTACATATCTTTGGATAAAACCTATTTTTGAAAAATTGATGTAATTACAGAGTTTGGCATACATTCTGAAATAAAGGTGGTGATGAAAAATGTAAATATTTAAACAAAGTAATTTTTTGTATATTATATCGATAATGCATTTGTAAATTTCTATTTAATTAATAAAAGAACTTAATAAAATTAAATGTACATATTTCAGGTACTACGTTATCTAAATTTATATAGTTCTTCATCTTTAATAGTGTTTGCATTGTTTCATTTAAACTCATTTAATTTATTTATAATTATAGAGAAATGAATCATAAATTATAATTCTTTGCAAAGCGTTTGTGTTTCGATATTTTTAAAAATATCGAAACACAAACGCATTGCAAAGAATTAACAATACTCCAAAACCAAAGTCGTTTCGAATTTGCATTGATAATAAATTTTCGTGTTTTCAATGTTTCGCGGTTAATATTTCTATCTGTGTTACTTAAATTTATATAAGGGAGATTTCTCATTTATTTCCGTAAGTCAACATTTGATGTAAACTTTACATTACGATGGCTGTCGAAAAGATCACTGTATAATGGATAGAACTAAAGAAACATGCATAAATGGAGTTACGTGATAAAATATGGCGAAACAAATTCATAAAGATACAAAAGAAGTTGATGATGTATCCAGAGCCGTAGCTAGGGAAAATGGCGTCCGGGGCGAGATTGAAATTTGGTTCCCCTGGTGCCAAAAGAATCCATTACTCCCATTAATTATGTACTTACAGGAATGGAATTGGTCTTGAAAAGTCAAATTAAGATGCAAAGCTATACAATGCTTAACCAAACTTATATTATAACGAAAACCAATTATTTATAAATATTTATTATACATGTGTATATAGATTAATATATACATTAATATTAAAAATTTAAATGATCTTTTCACAGTTTTGGCGCCTCATTCGCCACCCACTAGCTACGGCTCTGGGTGTATCAACTGTTTGTAGAGAATTTTCTGAATTAATAGAGAAGCAATTTTTGATGGTATGGAGAATGAAGATATTGGTAAGCTATTAATATTACATGATGAAGAATGTTGAGCATGTGTTGGGGGACGATTTGATACACCTGGTGTGGTTTATAAATTGTTCATAAATAAAATAACGACGGTTCATTTTTAGAAAGCGATAATAATTATTTGTTTTTTTTATTTCTACTTATCTTTTCATTTTATTAATTCATAATGAAAAATAATATAATTAAAGTTTTGTTGCAATATGTATGTTTTTATTATTAATAACAATTTGAATATTTTTCAAATATTTTACTCTAATACCAAATAATAAGAAACTTACAAATATTTATGGGAAATTATTTCAATTTGCATCGTTTTTCTCTAGTCTTAATTAACAATGCAAATCAAGGTATCAGAGTATTTAGAATTAACAATAATTAGAAAAATTTAACTTTGTATAGTTAGGAGTATGATTGTGCTTGAAGATACATTGTTCTCTGTTGGTGTTTATAGCTGGTCAAATCATGTATTTTCATAGAACTAGTTTTGACCATCAATTACATATAAACATTTCCCGTTATGATGATTTTGCACATTTAAAATAAACCGAATTAACTTCTTGATTATTCATTTGAAACAGATACTCAAACAAAAACAATGACTAGAAAGCATGTCTCGAACACAGAATCCAGCAAACAATTTGAAATATCGAATAATTCAAAAACGAGACCAGCACATACCCGGTTCCATCGGACACTATTTTCTATAATTAATAAAACCAACAAATTTTATATTATATACGTAACTTGCCTGCCTATTGAAAATGTTGTTCCACTGAATAATACCTTTATTATAGGATTCTAACTTGGTCATAGAAAGCATTTTCGCTCACCCAAACTAATAATGAAAAAAGTCATAGTCACTGATAACGTTCTTTTTAGTTCCGGCTTCAAAGAAACTGCTGTGTTCTATAGATAATAACTCCAACCCTTTGCATTAGGATAATATTTTCACTTTTCCCACCAACTCGATAATTATAAATATTTATTGATATCCCAGTGGGGCTGAAATTCTGAGTGCTATGGCTAAATATCAATTTCACAGTTCTGCCACATATTATTTTAATCGGCTGTAGGGAAATCGATTTACAATCCCACTACAGTTTTATAAAATGAAGTTTTTCCTATTTTTACACGAATAAAGATTGAATCATTATTTATAAAAAATTATTATACATTAATTATAAATTTGCTGATAAATAGATCAGCTTAAAATTATTTTAAAGTTTAAGATTTCTTTATTATTTTAAAAACCAAATAAATACACATTTGAAATATCGCTAATAAAATTGTATAGAATAAAGTAGTGATCTAAAAACAATAAAACAATAATGTATTGAAAACCCAACAATCATTCCATATAATTACAGAAAGTTTCCGAAACTGAGATTGGAAACAAAAATTATTTCTTCCCTAATTCATTCGACAACCAATCAAGACCTTCATATAGACCAGCACCAGACGCAGCACAACTCTGCTGAATGTACCACTAAAAGTGTAAATGGAATTAATCAATTGGATAAAATGCGATTGTATACAGTTTAATTCAATTTCTTTAATATTTATTTCTTTAATATTTATTTCTTCTAATTTAGATTATTAATCAAGATCTTGTTTAAATTTTAACGCGAATTTCTGGAAGTTTTTTGTTGTTTTTAAAAAAGAGATGCTTAAAATTTGTATTAAAAATAAAACTAAATATTGATTATTAGAAGTGTTAATGTCATTAATGGTTTAGAAATTACTTATTAAAAGTTATTAAAAACATAATTTTTCAATAACCTCAAAATTTGTCATTAAAGTTAACCTATGTTTAACTTGGAATATTTAATGTGTCCTTAAATCGTCATGGAAACGATTGGTTGTGGAAACACTCCTCAAAGCGTAGTCAAATAAAGTAGAAATGGAAAAAAGATAAAGAAGAAAGAGTTTTCTGATAATTTTATTCTTTTTCTTATATTGCCCTATGTTCTCAAAGAAGTCATATGAACAACAACGATGCACAATGGATCTTTGGATAAATTGGAAAGAAGAGAGCCATAACAATATTTTGGGGCCCATTAGCAAATAATATGGAATCTCTCTGTAAATACTTTTCGTACAACAGTTTGGTCTCCTGAATTCCGGAGGCTCTAATTATTTTGAACTCTGAAACTAAAATTCCCATTTCTATGGTGCCTATTCTACACCATATTCTACACGATAACTGAGTTTGTGTAAAACCGGGTTTCGTTGTATTCAACTAAATCAGTGGTGGCCAACCCAAATCAATCGAAGGGCCAAATTTTCGGAAAAATACTATCACGGGCCACAATAAATTCATTTAAATAAATATAACTCGTTTTTACGATTCAAGTAAACTTAGAATCAATTTTTAAAATTAAAAACATGCTTAATTCGAATATGAATTCTAAAAAAGACAATTATTGATTTGATGTTTAAAATTGTGTCCGGGCCAGCGGTTGGCCATGGCTGAACTAAATAATAAGTATGTGATATAAAGGATGTATATTTGGTTTGTGAGAAAAAAACTGAATGTTAAAACCAAATCAGAAAGTTTTAATTTAACGCAATTCCACAAAAAATAATTTTAATCATTTTAAACTTGCAATTTTTCCCATACACCTTATAAATACATATTCGAATCTATGAAACAAGAATTATTTGTATAAACTTAAATATTTTTGTGGAAATATTGACTCACTTGTCAATAACATTCATTTAAGATATCACTGAATATCAATTACTGTTACTATATTCTTACTATACATTATATGTATAAGTGGCCAAATTTAAATCGAAAATATTCCCTCAGCTTTTAATATCATGTTTAAAAAAATAACGAAACCAATTAATAACAAATTGAAGTTAAAATATCAGAAATAATTTATTAATATGCAGTGGGAACAAAATTTTAATTAGATTTTTCAAAAATTATTATTATGCAGGTAGTTTTCCTATTGCATAGAAAATTCGAATTGTCTTTACAAATTATGAAAAACTAGCTGGGGTACCCGGCGTTGCACGATTTAAAAAATAGTAAAAAGATTCAAAATAAAGAAATTTATTTCAATTCATTATTAAAAAAAAAAATAATTTAAAAAATACATAAAAAAGTATATGTAATTTATATATCACTTATGATAAAGCTTGTCGATAGACTATATTTTTGGTTTTTCCTTCTGGTGCAAAAAAAAACAGCCTATGACTGAGTCAAATGAGGGTCACGTGCAAATTTTAGACACCCTAGGTCCAACGGTGGGGAATTCCATGGGTAACAAACAAACAAACTTTCATCTTTATATATTAGAAGATAAACACAATATTACAGTTTCGTGTGTATTAAGAATCTTGTAGCTTACAATAGCATATATATCCCAGAAAAAGCCAGCTCCCTATCATAAACTCTATCAACATTTGATTACTATTTTCATACAATGAAATTAAAATATACATTTAAACGGTCACTATTTTATTTCTTTTTTAAAATGTTGGTATCCTCAGAATGCCAAAATGAGTTACGCAAATGCTTATAAACTTTCGATATATTGATTGAAAAATCGTCGGAAATAATAAATAAATACCCGGGAAACACGGTACAAATTTAAAATCTAATACAATTGCAATTCGGTTTAGAAATGGCAAAAGGAATAATTGTTTTTCCACAAAAACAAAAGCATAACAAACCAATGAAATTGTGGTGTGCAGAGTGAAAACTTATTGAAATAGGTTTGTAAATTAATTGACACAATTCCAAAGGTTTCTTTACAAATCTTTCAGGTGAATCACTCAATGTAAAAACTATAATCTAAACCTTTCATAGAATCTCTTATACTTTAAGAGATTGTAAAATGCAATCTTGTAGCGAAGGAGGAGTATTAGAAGATTCGTGACGTAACACTTTATTATTTGTCTGAATTATATTGACGTGATCAAGAGGTGAAGCTGTATGAAATCACATATATATATAAAAGATACAAAAAGTTGAATTTAATTACTGTAAACATTGAACATTTCTTGGAATTATAATGATTCCTGTTATAATGCAGAATTGTTATATTAATTTTTTAAGAATATTAAATACCCAATTTGGAATTATTTTGATTTCTCTAGTTAGAAATTGTTGTAACTAGAACAAGAGTACGCAAACTTATCAGGCCATTGGAACCGCTTTAAGTTATGAAATTACTCACGGAACCTTAACTTTTTAAATACACTAAATTTCCTATTTCATACAGATTTTCAAAAAAATGTCGAATAGTGCCAACTTTTATTTATAAAATATATCAAACCACATTTTCAACTAAAATCGGTTTCTATTGAATGTTCTTTTTCATTCATATTTCATCCATAGGAAGCCCCTTAGAAATTTTAAGGAACCCAGATTGAAGAACCTTGCACTAGAATATTGATTTTTTCTGTACTGCTGACTACTAATATATATGAATTCCCGTTGAAAACAAATGCCTAAACCTGTTGCACTAGGAAACCTTTAGTTCTTTTTAAGGTTCCGTGAGTAATTTTATAGATTATTATGGTCCCAATTTTCTGAAAAGGTTGAGTGCCCCTGGAGTAGATAAAAAGACTAAAGTGACAGCGACTCTCATTATAAGCTATATTTTAATTGGTTATTATTTTTCATTTCTATAAATAGACAGGGAGACTCGTTACAATGTGTTTAAGTCATTTTTATTAACTTTTAATTACTGCAATCCTTATCTAAAGAATTGTTGATTAAAATAAAATTTGATATTAGCTGACAAATTAAATTAGGAGGTAAAATAAGATTAATGCACAATTTAGAAATTACTATTAAAGTCCTTTAAGTAATAAAAATATAAAGCTGGCATAATCAAATTTTCTATTATTTTTTGAGTTTTAATGAAGCAGTGCCAATCGAGATACAATCAACACAACAAATTGATAGTTTTTAGGAAAGTTTTATTATTTCTAATGTTTCTTCCAAATTAATTTAAAATAATTCTAAAAATGTTTATTTTTGATTGAATTTATTTCAAAATTTTAGAAATTGTTAAATGAATTTATATATAAATGATATAATGAAATTGCTAATGTTTACTGTTCTGCCTCTTAAATTATGAAGTCTTAATTTATCTGTAATTTCTGCAGCGGACATTGCATTTGGTAAATCTTGTTTATTTGCAAATACAAGAATAACTGCATCTCTGAGATCTTCTTCTTCCAGCATTTTATGTAATTCATCTGCAGCTTCACCTATTCTTTCTCGATCATTACTGTCGATGACAAATATAACTCCCTATTAAAATAATAAAAATCAAGCAGACATAATTTCTAAGTTTAACTTGGGTATTTTGAAAATAGTGGCGCCATAATGGACGGATTTTATCTTGTCCTCCAACATCCCATACTGTAAAACTAATGTTCTTATATTCAACTGTTTCAACATTAAAGCCAATTGTGGGAATTGTGGTAACAATTTCACCGAGTTTTAACTTATAGAGAATTGTTGTTTTACCAGCCGCATCGAGACCAACTAAATATTGCATAATTTTCTGTTAACTTTAATTAAAATAACTCACCCATCAAGATTCTCATCGATTTTTTACCGAATAATCGGTTAAATAAACTAGACATTGTTAATCCCATATTTTACGCCACGTCAGATTTATTTGCAATCGATTTAAAGTGAGCAGAATTAATAGTTTAATACTTTATAATAAATTATAGAAACAAACAACACAAATCGACAAAATGAATTAATTTTTTTATCGAAATTTTTATAACATTGAATTTAAAATTTTATAATGTTAATTAAATTATAATTTTCAAATTTTATACATAATTAAGGTAATGAATTTGAAAAAATACATTCACTTATTAGATATTTTGCAAACCTAAATTTATGAAACTAATTATATATTAATATTTTTTTATTTTAATGTGGCAGTGAATGTGTTAAAATAATTTAAAATAACTTTTAGAAAATATATAATGTTTTTAAAATCCAAATCAAGACTAAAAACTAATAATGAGTTTGAAAAGTAGAAAAGATTTAATTAAAATAATTTGTTATTTATTTTGACTAACTAATATTTTTAATTTGCTTATGCAATAATCACGAAATGTTTGTGCACGTTTCTAGGATTTGAATAATCATTAATTTTCCTTTTGTGGATTCTTTTAATAACTTACAACTTTGACATAATCTATATCCTAGCAGATAGTAAAACTCATTAGAAAACAAGCATGTAACTGCATTGAGTACTGTCAGTACAATACTGAGTATATAATGTTGGGTCATACTGAAAACAAGATCGTGATATCTATGGAGAAAGTAAAGGTGACTCATTGTCAGATAACCACATGACTATTGAAAGTAACCCCATTTATACTTATGGTGACAGACCATGTTGGTGCTGTATACAATGGCTAGATAGGGGCAACCAAGTGAGCTTCGTTGCCCAGGCTACTCTGCTTGACATCCAACGTAAAATTATGGACGGTCGCTAGAAGATCTTACGCCTCTCGGGAGTTGACTTCTTGGATTTAACAATTGACGTATGACTCGTGTAATGTCGGATTCCGGCCTAATGACAGGATTATCGACTGTTGGGCAAAAACTGAATTAGGCCTATTTAGTAATAACTTAGTCGGAGTGCGTCGGAAAATAACACACAGATAAAGCATTAAGTAAAGTCAAACTAAAAACATGCAAAACATCAAGTAAACACCATTAAATACATAACACCATAATGATAAACAAAAAGGTAAAGTATAATAATACAAAAGCAAGATATTGTTGGATGATGAGGGTAGGCCCATCACCACATTCACCCACAATAAATACTACAAGACTGGGCCCAGAAAATATAGAGTAATTGTATGTGCCGAGGAAAGGCGATATATTCGAGCCAAAGTCAGTTCAATCGATCCAATTCAATCCAAAAACAATCTAACCCATTATGACAATTGACTATCCTTTATGACAATTGAATATTATTTATGTGTATATTTTTATCCTTTAACTGTTTATGTATATATTGTATTGATTAATTTTCAATCTTTAACGGTATTCTGTGTATATTGTATTAATTAACTTTAATTGATTATCCTTTGTGTACAGACATGATTTTTGTAAATGCTTTATTAATTATATTTTAGTACACACTTAACGTTATAATAAAAAGTGGATTAAATAAATGAAATGAATTATTATAAAGTTTAAGATAAATCATTATTAATATTAATTATTACAAAGTTCAAGATAAATCAGTATTATTAAAAGTATAATGAATATTATATAAAAATATATTTAATTATTAAAATATAAGGGATATTAATATAAAAACATGTTTCTACTATATAAAATTCTACTATATATATATATATTCCGTGCCTATAGTCCGGAAATAAAATTATAAGAATAAATATAATATAACACGCAATTTTACGAAAAACATATGGCAAAATATACATTGATAATTTAAAAAAATCAATATTATTATTCCGTGCTTACAGGTCGGAAATAAAATAATTTATTTATTAAATTTTAAAATAGTATAAATACCCAAAAATCATTTCGTTTGCCCAAAAATTTGCGTTATACAAACTATTCAAAGCTTAATCTGGCGAAAATGTTTTTGTGCCTTGCGGCCCATGGTTTAAAAGGGGATTAGAAAAATCAATAAATTGGATTGACCTACATAAACATTCCCTAAAAGCCAATACAAATCACAAAATTTGGATTGACCTACATTTATTTTTCGTGACCTACGTAAAAAATTGGCGGTTGTCAGAGTAACCACCCGATCGCCATGGTTGTATTAACTACTTTTCGCGACCTATATAAAAATACTAGGAATTTTAGGGAAAAAGCAAAAATCCTCACCAAAGGGGCCATGTCTCACTACTATCAAACATTGAAAATAATATTTTGTTGGGGTTCAGTAGGAACCGGAACTAAAAGTATTATGAAATCTTTGAGTTAAATAAAAATTAATTATTAATAGTATTAAATAATTACCAAAAATAGAATTAAAATTACTAAGTTTAGAATTTAATTATAAATAGTAATAAACAATTATTATATTTAGATTTTTAACAAAAATAGTATTTAAATAAAAATAAGTAGTAAAAATAGTAATTAAATAATTACTATTAATAAAATAGATTAAATAAAAATAATATAAATACCGTTGTAAATTTTAGGTTAAGGAAGGACAAAATTGTTACGAAACTATCGATCAAGCACAATCCAGGCTATTTATAGAAACACTAATCACTAGTATTTAGAAAATTTAGAATGTTTGTGTCGATCAGAAAATGTGGAAATTTAGAATATTAGTGTCGATCAGAAATTTAGATCGATTGGAAATTTAGTCTCAATAATTTTGCGTTTCTAATTTGAATTCAGTATCTATTAGCCTTAATTGAATTTAAGCTTAACAACCAATTTTCGGGTTCGTTATAAATCAGTTAGTTAATATTAATAAATATATAAATATATTAATCTCATTTTTCTCATAAATAAAGGGGCACAGTCACCAGCCAACACTTTTTGTAGCTGTTTTGACTGTTTTAATTACAACTATTAACCATTTATCTGGGTTAATAGTATAGCGGTAAAACTTCGGGAATTCCTTCTCTTTATCCGTTCACCTATATCGGGCTGTTGGCGCATTTAGGGTCAGCCTTGATTCTTTGAAATACTCTTTAGGGCGGTTTGTATAACCGATATCTGAGCTTTAGCAAGCAGCTAGTTATTATTTCGTTAACGAGTTGTATTTTTTATATATATTTTATATATATTTATATATATTATATATATTTTATATATATTTATATATAAATCTTTAATTCATATTGTTATTTATTGTTTTAATATTCACGCGCAACCTTACATATAATTTGTGAAGTCAAATCTTTTTGTGTTAGATCGAACTACCCATCGAACCTAACAATTTGATGGGTTAGTTATTGAAAAAAATTAGATAGAATAGCCATGACTTTACGTTTTTTAATATATTAAGATTCAAACAAATCAATATTTTCTACAAAAACAAACATTTATTTCTAACATGTAAAATTTTCTCCAAATTCGAGCAATTGTATCATTTTGATGAACTTTGAATGCTTTGATATTTTGAAACTCATTTTTATAAAGAGCTCGTAAAATTTGTTAGTCATTTGACTTCTATTGATTACATTTACTATTGAAAAAGTACCTTGAGGCGAATTTGTTAATTTCTTGGTTGCAAACATTTCAATATATTCCAGGAAATTGTATTGGACATCGGGGGGCTGAAATCAGTAATTTCAACGTATAATTAATACAATTTGCAGAAAACACGACAATCAGTCTATCAGTCAATTATACATCAGATACTATTACGAGAAATATTATTTTATGAAAAACGTGTAGGTGAGTTGGATTAAAATATTTTGTTTTAAATTAATATACGATTATTGAATTTTGTTGCTTCAAAATCCTCATTGAAAAGAAATTAACTTTGTTATAATGGTTATATGGTTAGGCTGGATCCGACTTGGTCAGGCTTTCGGAAACAGGTTGTTAAATTATTATATTATCAAACAAAATTTAACAAAATAAATAACAACTTAATTTAAAACCTTGATATTTAAAACCTTTGAATTTTTGAATTTGTTACAAATAGTTATGTATAAAAATCGATTAAATTGTGACTGAAAATTTGTCGGTATATATACCCTAATTTTTCTACGTGCATTGATTCAGTAAAACATATTTGAATTATTCTTAATTCTTAATTTTTTATCAATTTTAATGTCAATTTTTCGATATTTATTATTTATTTTGTTTTCTAGTTTTTATATTTTATTTGTTTTTAATTAATTTGGCCACCATGATGGATATTCTATGTTGTTTTAGAGATTTCATTAACTAATTCCTATTAATTTTAATTCCTATGTTATTTCAGGTTAATTTTTTGCGAATTTAATTCTTCAAATTCTACCTTTTATTTAATTTCTACCAGCTATTTGGTGGTCATGATGGATTTCACCATTTTAAGGAATATTCTACTTTTCTGTTTATTTCTCTTGTAATCTTTTATTCAGTGCTGGACTGGCCCACTAATATAATCAAGATTTTTATTTTTTTAATGAAATAAAAATAAATTTTTACAATTTTTACTTCTTTCTATTTCTATTTAACTCAAAGGTTGATTAACGAGACAACAAAATAAACATGTAGATGACGTACGTAAAAGCGTTCTGTCGTTCGTCGCAGCACCATATAATACATAAGTCTCACTCAAAAAATTCTTCATTGAGCTTGAAGCTGGCGTGTTTTCGTATTATGTGGCAGCTTTGGTTACATATCAGTTATGGTATCACAGCTTATGCAAGTTCCAACGGTAGAGTGGAGATATATTATTGTAAATCTTTTACCCTTGAACCCTCCCTAATTCTCAGACTAAGAAAACGTATTTTATAATCTGATTAGGTGCTATTCAACTATTTTTAAGGTTTGTACATATTCGTTTTTTACTTGTTACGGCGGCCGTCCCTCGATTTATAGACCACTACACACTCAAGTATTAATTGGATTTAATTTACTCGAACTAAAATCACTAATATTACAGATCATTGCAATTTAGATTAGAACCTTTAATCATAAACACAACAATTCTCTTTATCCAATTATCAGAACAAACTGTATCAACATTTCAATATTCAGTGTCAAGCAAATAACAGAAATAGAACTGATAATTCTAACGATAGATTTCGTATGTGTATATAATGTTATAATGGATGCAGAAGCCAGTAACATGAATGAACGAATTTTAAAAAATAATCCTCTTTATAATGATATTTAGATTCATATAAATTTATTTTATAATAATTATTTTAAAAAAATTTCTGATAGTATTTTGTCCAGATCTACAATGCTATGAAACACATCTTGGTGCAAACATTTTATTTTTATTTATTCAAATTCAGAAGCCGCTTATTTTGATTATTTTTAAACAAATAATCTTATTAATAAATGGTAATAACTGTTCAAGTTAAGGCTAATGTGTTTGTATGTATGTGTGCAATTGTATGTGTGTAACAAAATAATGAAATATCAATAATACTATATTGCTATAATACCTATTTTCAATGAATAAAACCTTCTATATGTAATCTAAAATATCAATACACTCAAACTCAACTGTGTGTAAAAGTTGAATGTTTTAAGGAATATATAGAAAGTGGGAAGGTGATAGAAAAATAATTTAACACACAAACATGCATCTTAAATTTTGATATGTAGGAATATAATAATGAATTAAAACTGTTAACACATAGTTAATATATTATTTCCGATTTATATAAAAACATTACGGAAAAGATTTTTAACTTTTAAAGAGAAATCTAAATTTAAAATGTTCTCATAATAAGTATTTTTAATTCTTCGTATAAAATCTTATTTCTTCTTGATAATAGTACAATTTATAATTCAATTTCCTTTAATTTGGTTTTAAATTCTTTTTTTTACTATTTAATTTATACATTTGTATAGTAAAGCATTTTATTTTTTATCCCTTTCAGCAAAAGAGGAGAGAAAAAATAAAATTTAACAAAACATTACAATAACGATAATAAATATTCGCATTTACATAGTTACATAATATTTTAATTTACTTCTTTATTAATAGGAAAAAGTTGATTTATATTCATAATAAAAATAAATAAATTTTAATAGAAAGTAAAATTAGGTCCAAAGTGAGTAAAACAATTAACTTATATTAATAAAAATAGGTATCATCTAAAAAATAAATATTTACAAAATTCGATAAAATTTTCCCATTATTTATGTTAAATATTTTTATTTCAATTTTTGATTAAACAGAGTACAAATTTGATTTAGGGATTCATTTTAATAAATTATATCTGTTTAAATCTATCCATTTAATAATTCCATATTAATTATTAATTTTAATATTTATAATCTTAAACATAAAAATTTAATTTTGAAAATATTTTCCTAAAAAGAATTTAATTTTTCATGCTGATTTCTAGTTTGTGTACTTATGACAGAAATTAATGGAAATTTTATGGTTCAATATTTGAAAAAGGAATTAGATCCCCCGTTATTACCGAATGATGAAACTAATTTTCAAAAGTACGATTTTGACAAAGTTCAGCACGTAGAAAAGGTAACCTTTGTTGTATTAATATTATTGTTTTTTCTTCATTAAACTTTCATTTTGTTACACAAATTTACTAAAATCAAACCAGGAATAATTGCAATATAAAAAAAGCTCCAAATAACAATCTCAATTTATTCAAATAAGAAAAAACTGTTTGTTAAAATATCTTTTTGTAATATATTTCAAAGGATATCAGCTGTTATCGTTAGGCACTAAACAAAACTCAAATGGAAAATGATAAAATTTATCAGTCTATCAGTAATTAGAGTAAACATCACTGAGAAAAAATTTTGTAAAAATATTTATTTATGTAATTAATTATATTGAGCTTCATTTTCGGATGAAAATTTTAAAAATACATAATAATAAAATGAAAATTTTTAATCGAAACTGTAATTGATGTAATTATTATCAAGTTGAACTGGAAAAATTTAATATGATCAAAGATTATTTGATGATAAAATTAAAAAAAAACTTCCGATATACTTTGAGATCCTGGAAATAAAGTATGACATGTTCTTTGCCAAATTAACCCCTGTAGCATCGAAACCTTTCATTGTCATTTATCAATTTTTTATATATTTATTACTAGCTGTTGTACCCGGCTTCGCCCGAGTTTACATTTATTATAATAATTCATTTAAATTAATTTTTTGTTTAATGTTGTTATTACGTTCCAGTATTAATTTTATAACAGCTTCAATTCCATGTTTAATTCACAATAAGAAAAGCTTTCAAAATAAATTTCAATCTGTAAAATCGAAAACGCATTCCAATTTAAATCTCTAGTTGTTAAAATTTCGACTTTTTAAAACTTTTGTTTCATTACACTGGTATTAAATGTTAAGAATTATTTCCAAGGCTAAACTTTTTCCGTAACCCAAATATTTTAGGGAATATTTTAGAGAAGTAAATAACAATGTATTTTAACAATTTTTTTTCATTTTAGTATATTGTTGCTTGTTTCTGCTGTAATTTAGTTTTGATATTTCATTTATTTTCATTATAACTATTTATGAAAAACTAATTATGCTATACCACAAACCTTTGACACTGCCTTTATCAAGTGTAAGCTAGTAATAAAAGATCATTGGAAAGTGTTTAACATGATTTAACAAGTAGAAAATAGAGAATTTGTCAATCACGGAAGTAGGTGTTAGATAAATTCGTTGTTAAGAGAGATTGTAAAATGTACAAGTATAAAGAATAGAATTTTTCAAAGTATTATCATAATAGATGAAATATTCCTATTTGTATATATCCCTCAGTAAGAAACAAAAGTCACAAGAGCAGAAACCACTGGAGAATGCAATTGAAAGAAAATTTAACAGTCAAAGTTAAATAAGTGACCATTAATGTTTATAATTTATTTTGGGATATAAATGAAGTGATTCTCATGATTTTTGCTGTGCCTGGTATTTGATTTAACAGTGAATGCTTTACAAACCTTGTATAACAAATTAAAAATATAGAAAGAAATAATATGTATATATTAGCATGACAACTCATCAAATCACACCAGTGACCTATCAATAATACGAAACCGAAGTTATTTTTATATTGCATTAATATAAATATCAAACAAATAAACGTTAAAATAATAATTATTTAGGAAATGACCACCAATATATTTATCTAAATCAGTGATGCGCTAACATTTATGGACTGCGGCCCCCTTCTTTAAATAAAGACATTTTGAAGTTATTTTAGGACATTTTACGAAATGCATATCTTTTATAGTTCTGTTAAAATTCATTAAATTCTTAGATTTGTGTTTACTGGATTGAACTTTTCCATTTGAATTCTGACCAAGCAAACCCCGTTGCCGACCATTTCTCACTTTTTCTCGGTGAATTGTGATTGATATAATTTTTGTTAAACGAATCAGTGATTGAATCACTTAAAAAACTTTTCATATTCTACTTCATCGATTTTATCTTCTCTGTATTTACTAAAGTTTCTGCTATATATGTTGGTATCAAAACTGATTCCTCTTTCTAAAAGTCCAAAATCTTTAACAACTGTCGTTTTATAACTTTCTCTGTAACGAAAGAGGATATTTGAAATGTGTATTTATTATAAGATATTTTTGAATCGAAATCAGAATTTGGAAGAACATCTGGATTCAAAGATTTTGCTTTGTCCATAATTCTGTATCATACAATAAACTGTATTGGAAAATTCTAAATTCCCACAATATAATTTTCGAGATTCAACAATTTACTGTTGAGAATAAAAAATGAATGTTAGTTAATTTATTCAATGTAACAATATATCACAGCAGCGAATCAAATTATCGATAAACAATTTACATACACCTAATTCCACAAGTTAAAAGTCTCTATAATACATATTGGTGTGTTCAATGAACACTGTTCATCAGTCGATGACCCACCATTTATGACAATGTGAAGTTATTTACTTCATTTCATTTTATTCAATTTTACAAGTATAAAGTAACTTTTAAGGTTTGAATTTTGATTTCATATAATTATGAGATCATTACTCAAGTTCTTATATGTTACTTGTAGTCAACATTTTGATTATAAATTATTTTTAATTAATTTTCAGGGTTTTCTTTAAGATTTTTATGACATTTTATGAATTTATTTGGAATTATCTCGATAAAATGTAAGTTAGATATATTTTTAACTTTAAATAAATAAAGAAATCACCAAACACATTAATTATTTTAAAATATTTAAGAAAGAAGCGGAGTAGTTTTTTAAGTTTTTGTAATCTTCTTTCTCCAGCTCATTGATATGGCGAATTTTGTTGATTTTATATAATTCTATGATATTATTATTTTTTTTATACAAGTTATTAAAATTTACGATTTTCGAATTTTTTTCTGCAAATCCAAAGATGTCGATCTACCCTGTTGAATATTAGAAATGCTTTCTATCTGATATACTGTAAAATATTTTAATTATTTGTAATTAAATGAATCAATTCTTCACCTTCGCAAAAATATAGCGTTTCCAGAGAAATATCCAAAAATCTAAAGAAATATTAACTTCAAAAATATTTTATAAATAGATCTTACGATGTTTTTTTCCGCCATGAATTTTTAATATATTAAAAATAATGATAAGTTAACAATATGTTAATTACTTTTAACTTTCAGAATGAAAAAAGCTATAATAAATTTGCATGTAATTTATATTATGTGTGCTGTGTTTGTATGTAAAATTATTTTTCTGTCACTTTCTCAATTCCTATAATAAAACTTTTAACTTTCAGAACATTAAATTTTTGCACACAGGTAAGTTTTACACAAACCAACACAGTCACACACAGACACATGCACACACACACACACGAACACAAAAATCTTAAGCTAGTTAAACTAGATCAGCCGAAACAGCAATATTTTGTATAAAGAAACAAAATTTGTTTCATTAAATGCAGTAATGCTATTTCTTCCACTATTTCATCAAAAAACAATCCGGATAATGGAGGTTCTACTGTATTTTATTTTTTGTGTAATATCAAGTTTTAAAAAAAATAATTATCATTTTCTTTAGATAAAAGTCCAATTTTTCTATTAATAATGGATTATTTGCATAATTGAAATTAATTTTTAATTTAACCCTTAAAAATGACAAAATTCTTTCTTTTAGTTTCAAAATGTTAATAGTTACATCGACTCATTAGTAAAACAAGGTGGATTAATATTGATTATTTGTTTTGTTATTTTACATCCTATTTGAACGGCAGAAAAAAATGAAATACCAAAAAAATTATTGAGTGCTCCAATTATCAGCTACAGAGATTATTCATTTGAATAAAAATTTATAGAAAAATTGGTATAATATTTACAAAGGGGAAAAATACAAAAATAAAGAAATGAAAAAGAATAAATATTGAAAATAAATTGATGAGATAAATAAATTTACTTTCACAATTTCCATTATCGTGTGTAGTGCCTCTGACTAGCACTTTTATCAATTTAATAATTGAACTAAAATATATTATTAAATTAATTAAATTAAAATAAAATTAAAAACGATTGTTTAACAAATCCGGTCTTTTCCCAAAAAAATCATCAAATTCAATATAAAAAGAAACAATGAATTGTTTAACTTCGCAATCATCAAATCAAGTCAAAATCAATAAATCAAATATGCCAGGAATTCAGGAAACAGAAACCTTCGTCTTATTAGCAATGATCTCTCTGATGATGGTCAAGATCTTCAACAATCTCCATACAATCTCCAGATCAAGTGTTCATGCTTTCGTCGGTATATTGACTAATGGAGAAGATATGACAATTATTTACTGCAATGTTAATTTGAATAAATTCATTATTCGACTTGATTGTATGTCTCTACATCGTGTATTAAAACTACTAGATGAATTTTCGTACACAGAATAAATAAATGGAATTTAGTTTTTTATTTATGCTCTGTATTAAATTTCGTATGCTAATCGTATGCAAAAACAACTATTATCTTTGGTTCCATAAACATCTATGAATATTAAACAAGATTACTTAAACGATTTGCCATAGGTTTTTAAAATCCTGGCGTAGTTTTCAATATAGATGTAAAAGGATTAAAATGAATTTGTAATTTTTTATTAAAAATTTTTGACAAAGATGTTTCAATTATTGGCAGACAAAGAAGTGAGTGTCAAATAGTCTCAAAAATATTCGATTATATCTATATTAAATTTCATCAAATTTCATTTTAAATTAAAATTTGATACTTGAATAATTAATGAAATTATAATTTATCTTTTGGTCACATTTAATTGTTTTTGTTATTTAAAATTTCATTTATTCTCATTCACTTTTTAAGTGAGCATCCTCAGTTGTATAAAATACATTATCGAGTCGTGTTGTTTGAGAATTGTGTTTATTAGTGTATTTTAAATCCTGAAGTATTTAAAGTATTTAAATATTTAAATATTTAATTTAAATATTTAAATATTTAAAGTATTTAAAGTATTTAAATTTTGTTTATCAATTTAAATGTCGTGAGTGTAATGCCAAATTACATAGGAGTGATTATCAGCCATCTCTGCGTATTTAAAGATTATTTCAAGTGTATTTCAAGTGGTATATAAAAATCTTATGTGCAAAATGGCGTATACACTTCTGTTTTGAAAATGTTTTCAAAATTAGAATTTTAAATCTAGTGCATTTAATGTTTTGTTTTAAATGATTTGAATGATAAAACTTTTATCTTAAAATGCAGAAATTATTAAATAAATGAAATTGTCAATTTATTTTTTGTATTTTGATTTATTTTGAGGTTATCAGTTATTTTTGCAAGCGTTCATATTTTGAATTATATGTTAGATGTTTTATATGAAAAGTTTTCTTATCTTGAAATATATGTTGTTAAAACTGTAATTGGAGAGTCACTATTTTTTTAAAATTGTTTTCTTCTTGAAATAAATGATAAAAATTGTATATGAAATTGAACAAATTTCCTGTATTTTATTTTCTTTTGTAATGCAATTTTTTGGAATAAAATTATTTAATTAAAATTTTTAATTAAACTAGGGGCTATGTCCCTGTTCGCTTCGCTTCACCAACCCCGTTAGAACGTGCTGTTAATGTTAAAGTAAATATCTAGGGTATTCTTGGACAGGAGTAAGATTCAGTTTATTAATATGTTTACATAACTATGATAAAAGATAATAGCATAAACCGTTTCAAAGTAATATAGAACCATAAATACAAAAGAATAAATACATCATAAAAATAATAATAATAATAATAATAATAAAATTTAAAAAAAATAAATAAAAAAATTAAAAAATTTTTTTCTCGTACAAACATATCCTAATTAAAGTAAAATTCAGATGGAGGGGACCCTTAGCTTTTTATATATAGAGAGATTTCTTAAATTACTGCAAATTTCACTTAAAATGTTTTTAAATCAAATAAGGGATAATTTGAAACAATATATGAATGTAAAAATAAATTTTGAGGGTTGGGTGTTAAAATACCCCAATATATTAATGGTGTAAAACAATCCCGGGGTTAATAAAAATAATATTTATTTAAATGTAAAATTTTAAATTGTTAACTCTAATACGTAATATTTTTAAAAGGTTTTTTGAAAAGAAATTTTTTAAAAAATTAATGTATTGACGCTTCTAATTTTTTAAAAATTTGTTTGAATAATCAATATAAAATTTATAGTATGTGCTAATCTACTTAATAATGATTCTGAATCTATCAAAATATTTCGTTTTATAATGTTTTAATAAGTACCATGTTTATATTATTATATTATTATTTGTTTGAATTTTTTCCCTTATAAACGAACTAGTTGATACCCTAGGGAATTCATAGCTTGTATATATCATGCATATATAAGATACATAACCTTGACATGACCTTGATTGTGGTTAATAAATTAACCGCAGAACATCAAAGAGCTAAATTACAAATGAAACTAAAGATTTTTAAATTCTTTTCTTTTACTAATTATCGAGATGACAATTAGACACAAATTTAATTTATTGGTTAACTGTTAATTTGGTAAAAAGAAATTGAAAATTTTATATTTGATCAATGGTGTACCAGATTAAAGATTTGATTTTGTAGATTTTCATTTTTTAAATATTTAGATCTTGATTCGTATCACAATTTTAGATAAAGAACTGTTCTGATATTTGCGTTCTACTTCACAATCTTCTAAAAGATTGCAGGGACGTCATTGACAAAGTTGCTTCAATCTTTTACTGGTTGTCATTTATTGATAAAAAGAGCGCAATATTTCCCAACGTTTTGTTTGAATCCTTAGAATCAAAATTCAATCAAATTATTGAAAGTTGTTGCTGGAAACCAGCGGCCTTTGAATTTCTTTGCAGGTCTGTTTACAATTTCTCAATATAAATAAATGATTAAAAGATTATTCGAATTCAAAACGAACATATTTAATATTGGTTTAATTTAATTGTCAAAAATGATTGGAAACTCTTACTGAATACGTTTACTAAATGGCTTTTTGACTATCACCTCTAGTCTGCCAATGAGATGGGACTGATTCCACCTCTTTTTCGAATATCCTTTAAATTAAAATTACAACTTTTGTAATTTAAAATTCTATTTTGCATTTAAATCATCAGTTTTCAATCCATTACTTATTTTTGTTACCGAATTTCATCAGTAATTTGTAATTTCTTATCTGTTAATCAGACATATTTATTAATTGACATAAAAAGTTCATTTTTTTAAATGATTTAATGAAAGATATTTTTATTTTAAATCCCTTTTATTTAATTAACAATGATTTGAATTGTAATGAAAAACAATTAAATTTCTCAGATCAGTAAAAATTTTTGAAATAAAAATAAGGTCTTAAATTTTATTATTCAAAATTACGATATTAAAACAACAGCAATTTCAAATATCATTTGTTTAAATATTACATTTATTAATTTTGATAATTTGGACCTCAATTTTACAATAAATATGACATTTAAATATTTTGAAAATATTATTCAAAATATTATTCAAAATTGCGATTTTTTATTCACTAAATTTTCTCTAAAAATTCTCCAAAATCTGATGTAATAAAAAATAAAATTAACGTTTCTGCTATGGTTAATTAATTATTAATTTCGTATAACCCAAATATTACTAATATTAAGATTATTTAAATTCTTACTCTTATTAATTATAATAATTTTTAAAATAATCACTTGATTTTCACAATATTTATTATTAAAACAGAATTGCAAATAAAACTTGGAGAATTCAATAATTAATTTTCATATCCCAAGCGATGTCAACATATTGAAATTATATATAATTATAATTATAAATTAACCTAATATCTGAAACTTATTTCTAACAAAAAAGTTTATATATAATTTGATACATAAATGTTAAAATATTAATAACTCATTTGTCTAATTGCTTATCCGACAATCATCTTCTGAACAAACTGCCAAATCAGATGAGATTAATTTGCAAATGAATATATATATATTCAAGTGATTCGTCAAGCGATTATATATATTTATATTAAATTAAATATTAAGTATAACACCAACAAGTATAAAATATCTCATGAAAATTCGGTGACAATAAAAATTAAAGAGACTTATAAAAATATGACAACGCGTTAATATATTTACTTTTAAGTGAGTTCGAATTTGGGGTAGATATCAAAAAGTGAATATTCACAAAAACGAACTCAGAACAAACTATTACTGTCGAGAAATCCAGTGTAGGATTTCTGAAATATTCACAAAGTATTTTTGATTTACATCACTTCCAAATTGAGTTTGCTATAGACAGACAATTTATAAATTACACTCACATGACATTTATTATGAGTATATAATAATTTTTTATGCATACAATTTTCGGCTTATAACAGATTGAATTTGGAAATGGTGAGTTATTATTTGATGTGTTATCACTTAAATGTAAAAATACATGATGGATCCAATTTATTAGCCAAAGTGATTTGTGGAATTATATTCGTGAAGAGGATAAATTAATTGAAAAGTCATATTCAAGACCTCTACAACAGTTTCCTGAGGTGTATTTAAAAATAACGGATTTTATAAAGTTTAGAGTTAATTAATATAAACAAAACTTTATTAATATATATTAAACAAAAATTTTTTAAAGCTTAAAAAATACGTATAAAAAATTTTGTTTGATGTTTTTTGGTGAGAAATAAAGCAATTTCTTTTAAATTATTGATTTTTTTTTGGAACCCTTGAGTGATTTCATGGTAACCTAGGGTTCCGCAGAACACAGATTGAAGACTACTGGCATAAGGTGTCATATCCAATTTAAAGTTAACTTTCTAATAAAAATTGGTGGTCATATTTAAGTGACTGTTTCAATTATGTAAGGTGTGTAATGAAATTTCTAATTTAAAGAGAAAGAATTAAAAATACAATTTGAAAAATAATCAAAGTATTTTCAAGATTGTATACTTCTCACATAAAAATATCTTATCTTAATTATGATTAAATCCATTTAGAAATTCTACAAAATTATTTTTAAAAATTCTGAAATTTAAAAGCATGAAAATTAATCAAGAAATAACTTAAAAATTTCAATTAAAATTAATTATTACAATAAAAAATATTTAAAATGAATAAAAAATAATTTAATTTCTGTGTTAAATTAATTAATATGCTCTTATTTAATTCCAATAAGTTTCCTATCAATTGCGCGTTAGTGAATTACAAATGTAAAGATATTCAAGTTCTATAAAATATTCCATAATAATAAAATTCTTAATTATTTTATCCAAAATATTTAATTTTTTGAAATTTTCCATCAATTTAATTATCACAAATTTTCATGTTTTCTAAGATTATCTGTCTGATAACTATTTTAATTTTTACCTGTGTTTAGTGAAAAAATCTACTTCTGTCGGACCTCTGGTAATTTAATTAACATTATATACTAGATTTTGCAAAATGATGTGTTAATGAAATTCATTATTATGTAATATGTTATGTAAAAGTAGGTAATAATATATAATTTTTTTATACCCCGTTGGGAATGCACAATTTTTCTTGATTTTAACCACTTATATTCATTCAATTAAAACTACTAATATTTCTTGCATTTTTTATACCTAAATAATAAAATCAAATAATTATTAAATGAATAAAATGATCAGGGCAAAATGTATTATTTGGAAGATGGTTTGATCCGGAATTTCGAGAAACAAAACTGAAAATAACAATTTTAAAATGAGAGAAAAATAACATAGTCAATAAAATTAAAAAATGACACACGAACAACCTATTCGCACTAAGTTATGAAAACAATTTGCATTAAATATACATGTAGTAACTTTTGCTTTTGTTCATCTAAATCAGTTTTATAAATTTGCATTAAATATACATGTAATAACTTTTGCTTTTGTTCATCTAAATCAGTTTTATAAATTACGTAAAAAAATCGTGTTTTTCAAAAATTACAAACAAATTAAATGTCGGAACAAAAGAAACATTTACGTCACCTTATGTTGTTTTTCTTCCGAAAAGGGAAAAATACTGCCCAGAGAAAAAAGGAAATCTGCTATTTATTTGGCGATGATTCCGTTTATGATTCCACGTGTTGTAAGTGGTTTCGACATGTTAATCAAAATATTTTGATCTTACCGGTGCACCACGTTTTGCGAGACAGGATGACATTTCGTACAACAAAATAATGGTGTTAGCCGAAGCTGATCGACATAAGACAACTCGAGAGATGAGAGAAATGTAAAATGTACGTAAATCATTCTACAGTTTCTAGGCGATTACGTAAACTTGGTATGGTCAGCAAGGTCGATATGTGGGTACCACATGATTTAACGGAGTAAAATTTGAAAGAGCGCTTAGATGCTTGAAAAACTCTATTGAATAGGAACAATATAAATCCATCCTTTTTTAAAGCGCTTGGTCACAAGAGATGAAAAATGGATTTTAAACACAAGAGATCTTGGTCTACGACAGGAGAACCTATTTTAACTAGTGTCAAAGCCAGCTTGCACTCAAAGAAGGTAATGTTATGCATTCAGTGGAACTGGAAGGGAATAGTTTTGTATGAGCTCTTATCTGAAATCGATAAATTCAGATATATACTGCTCCCAACTAAACGAACTGAAGCTAGTCGTCGAACAGAAGCGGCCTGCATTAGCCAACAGAAATGATACTGTTCTCCGGCAAGACAATGCAAGGCCATATATGTCTTTGGCCAACAGAAACAAGTTATTGCAACTCAATTTTGATTTTTTGGTCCAGCCACCATACTCTACCGACCTTGTACCATCCGATTACCACCTATTTAGATCACTTCAAAATAGCTTAGGTGGTAAGAAATTTATTCCTTGAAAGAATTGAAGAGTCATCTACATCATTTTTCAGCCAGAAAACCCAAAGCTTCTATGAGCGCGAGATTATGCAACTGCTGGAGAAATGGAAAAAAGTGATATAACTGAATGGAAAATATTTTACTGATTTTTAGTTTCACTTTGTTCTAAAACAGGAATAATTTATGCACCAAACTAATAGAAACGAGAAAAAATCAAACAACAAATTGAAGAATGAAAGTACTTTATATAGATAGCTTGTTCGAGATAATAAATGGATCACTGGAGAAGTCAAAAGCAAATAATATTTATTAAAATTTATATATTTCAACAGCTGTAAGAGATAATAAAAAAACTAAACAAGGTCCAACTAAAAATAATTATCTGTAAACGTTATTGGATACCAGATTTTAAAAGCTAACCCAAATTTAAAATCGGTGACAGGATGTGTAAAGAAAAATGAAGAACAAGTTGTAAAGAAAAAGTAAGACACAATTTTATAAAGGAAAAGAAAGACGAGAAAACAGAAATGCAAAGGTAAAATCAAAGCGAATTACGGAATTATTGAAGAAGACATTGTAAGATTGGAAAAAAAATTTAGTGAAATTAATCGCTAGTATCAAGTAATTTCAAGTTAAAACTAGGAAAACAACTAGATCGATTATATCGATTGTCGAAACCAGAAATAGTAATTAACTGGTTGTAAATTTCGAGTTGTGTTTTAGATGTGCTTTCCTTAAAGGGTTGCAATAAGCGTTCAATGCCATTGTTGTAATATTGAATTATTTGTATCTCTGTAAATTGTTAATCAATTGGGATCAATAAAGGTTTATATTGTCTGAAATTCATCATTGTTAACCAAGATACACTTTGGAGTCAGATTCTTTAAAATAATCATTCAAACAAATTATATTTATATATAGAAATGAATACAAACTAATCTATTAAAACAATTAATTAGTTAGGTTATGTTTGCAATAAAGTATCTATATTTTTATGCAATGTCTAATATTCGGGCGAAATGTGTACAATATACATGGGAAGAAAAGATTATTTCACATTTATTGATTATTATGGATGAGGAAATATTTGTTCATTATTATATTTACTATAATTACTTGATGAAATCTGGCGGTGTCATTTTCACTTTTTTCATATGCAATATCATAGATTTTTGTAATTGCAAATCCGAGTAAAGTCGCATAATAATACAAATTACAAATAATAAATTAGGAAAACAATACAATTATAATGCAAAAAATAAATTAATAATCTTTCTTTGAATTTTTCTAATTTATTTTTAATTAATTCTTTGATTGATTTTGTAATAAATATTTTAAATAGACTTTCATTTTGTATAAATAAATTTATTAAAAAGCTTGAATACTATGAGTCAGTAAATATATCGATGTTTTTGATATTCACGAATTTTCGGCATATCAAAAACATCGATATATTTACTGATTCATAGTCTTCAAGCTTTTTAATAAATACAATGGGAAAGAAATCAGTGGTAAAATTGGAATAACGGTCTTATAAATCAATTATTAATAAATTATTATATAAGACGGAAAACGTTACTAGTGTAGCAGAGAGAAACAGTTCCCATTTTAACTAGACTAATAAATTTGTATTTATAGAATTATTTTGGATTCCTTAATTAAAGACGTATATGGAGGAAATGTTCTACGACGGTTCTTTTTATTTCCTAACTACCAGACAGTTATGGAATTGGGTTGTGATTTACTTAAACTATAAGTTTCATAAAGTATAAGTTCCCAGTTAGGACAAGTACAATAAATCTGCAGGCATCAACGTGTTAAAATCAGCTACTCACATTCATTATTTTATGCAATTATTATGGAGTGTTGCGACATAATTTCCTGAAAGGACACCAAAACAAAAAGAAATAATTTAGTTCAAAATTGTATTTCAAGTCGCATCAATGATTTCACAACTAGTGAATTTACAACCGTTGCAATTATAATATAATGATGATTGTTGGAAATATTTTGAAAAATTTGCTAAAGAAACTGCCAATTGCAACGTATGCTGATACAAAAGGACTGAGAAACTGAATTTAGGTGATCAGTGGTCAATCGAGCACACATTTACAGCAAAGCATATATTCGTCACATTATGACCTGTAAAAGTCACGATTGAAGCATTAAGCCGCGCTTTTGTAAGGCCCTCTTTTTAGCAAATCAATTTATTTATAACTATTGATACTTTCGTGTACATCCAATGAAAAATAAAAAAATTGTATTTTAAAATAGTATAAATGTAATTTAAAAATTAAGCATTTACCATTTAATAGCAAATAATCCTTAATGTTTTTTCATCCTTTCCACAATACCTTTTTTGCAATTATTTAATTTCGACATGACAATATTTACTTTTTTTTGTGGTTTAATTTAGACATTAATCCTAACCCATATTGTGTTACTTCTACTTCTATTCAAGCTTTAATTCTAACATTTTTAAAATAACTCAAATTAATATTTAACGAATAGAAATTTAAAAATGAAAAATATCTAATACTAGAGCAAAAATATTATATTATTTCAATAATACATTATAGAAAAGAGATATATAACTTTCCTCGAACTTAAATATTATCTATGTACAAATGTGTTCTGAAAACCGTTGAAATAATTTAAATGTACTAAATTAATTATGAACCCTAAGGTAAATTTGCATTCTTGATTTCTGTTTTAAATTTCGGTGATTTAAATCATGAATTCTTAAAGTGGTTTAAAGGCGCATTAAAAAAAATTTGATAAAATTATGAATAAAAATAATACATTATTCGAAAATAATATAATTACTTTAGGAACTGAATTCACTCTTTATTGTTCTATTTATAAATCAAAACATTAAATGAATGTAAATAAAGTCAAGTGTATTATTTTACATTTTTGGAAACGCTTATAAAAAAGTTTTTTTCAGATTTGTTTATTATTTTGAATAATATCAATAATACTTTTAAAGGATTATTTAGAAGTATTATTGATATGGGAAACTCTAATAATAATAATAATAATAATAATAATAATAATAATAATAATAATAATAATAATAATAATAATAATAATAATAATAATAATAATAATAATAATAATAATAATAATAATAATAATAATAATAATAATAATAATAATAATAATAATAATAATAATAAATATTTTTGACTTTATTATGTAGTCGAATTAAATGTATATTATCATAAATATTAAATCAAAATGTTTGAGAATTTAATAAAAGGCAAATTCACAGTGAAAATGAATTTTGTGTTTTGTTATAATTATTGAGTTCAAAATTTCAAAAATATTTTATATTTGATAGAATAGTTTGAGAGGTAAAAAGGTAAATTAATTGTAGTTAATTTCCAAATTCCTAAGGTGTATTTTGAAAAGAAATTTTTAAAAATTATTTTTACAGTTAATAATCTTTTGTTATGATTTTAAGCGAAACGATTTAATTATTCCCAAATAACAGGAATATCAAACGAGAGCACGAAATAAATTTAGTTGTGTAGGCGAGAAAAAATTTATTTCACAAATTTTATGGTGAGAGTGAAAATTTTGTTTTAATTATCTTTTAATTTCAAATTTGTAATAAAACACTTTTTCAGTATAAATATCAATTTGTAACATTTCATTTTGTTATTATCTGCTATTCAGACTGAATATTTGCGTTTGTCTCAGATATATATTCCATGAGAACTCATTGAGAAATACTTGTCCAGCCTGTCGAATTATTGTTCTGAATATTTTATTTGATCATTAAAATTATTCAATTAAATTTTGAAAATTTAGAAATTTTAATTGTAAGAAATTCATAAAAAGGTCAAATTTGACATTTCGAAAATTAAAGTTTAACAGACTGGTTTGTTAGATATCTTTTCCAAATTCAAAAGATTTTGAGTTGTATTGAGTTCACAAATTTGATGCAAAATTTCCACCAAAAAATGTTAATGCTATGAAAATCGTCTAAATAGAACAAAATACACCCCAACCAAATTCTGATTAGTGAATTGGATAAGAAATTTGAACAGCAAAGCAGCAAACAATGTAAGCATTTTTTAAAAAGAATTATATTTGAAGAAAACAATTGGTTGGTACTGTTTTGAATGTTAGATCTTATTTAACCAAAATTGAATATAGTTTAGTCCAGTGGTGGCCAACCCAAATGAATCGAAGGGCTAAATTTTCGGAAAAATACTATCACGGGCCACAATAAATTCATTTAAATAAATATAACTCGTTTTTACGATTCAAGTAAACTTAGAATCAATTTTTTAAATTAAAAACATGCTTAATTCGCTTATGAATTCTAAAAAGGACAATTATTGATTTGATGTTTAAAATTGTGTCCGGGCCACATCAAAACGCTTCGCGGGCCACCGGTTGGCCATGGCTGGTTTAGTCATTTAGTATAAACTTTATATTTGTTATTCAAATAGTTTATCTGATCAGCTATAAATTGATCACATTACTCACATAACCGAGCCAACTCGGGTACAAGGAACTGAATTTTTCCACGAACCTGAAGTAATAAGAGCAAGATTGAACTTTGATTTCACACTTAATTATAACCGAATATACCAACTACAGTTTTCCACCTATTTCTTTTCAGCTGAGAAAAGTTGCTGAAGTTGAGTTAACTTCTATTTTGCAAAGGGCACATTTTTATTGATTTTTTGATTTTGATTTTCATTGTGTAAAAATAAAACATTAAAAAATATGCGGAAAAATGACTACTTTTTGAATTTTTATTGGTGTATACAAACATTTTAAATCGGAAAAAGTTTTTTTAAACTAAAATTACAAATTAATATTATATTTAAAATTAAATGCCACTTGTTTACGAAAATCATTTAATTTTTAAAAATAAACTATTTAGATGAAATTTTCGTTCTAATACTTTTTAATATAATAATTTTTGAATATATAAAATGTCAATGGAAGTTAAAACGACGGTGGAACTAAAATAATAACTTTATATCTATCTTTTTACGAGGTCTTTTACTAGACCCATCACAAATCCGAAAAAGAAAATTTACGTGACCTAAGGTGTCAATAAGTACTGACATTACTACCAGATTCGACATTGGATGAACTATTGGCGATGGGAAAAGATTTATTAGATTAAAAATTTCCCCTTTAGCCATAAAAAAGAAATTAAGATTAATCAAAATAAATCACAATTTGATTAATCTTAATTTCTTTTTTATGGCTTAAGTGAAAATTTTTAATGTAATAAATCTTTTCCCATCGCCAATAGTTTTGTTTAGGTATGCTTTTAATAAAACTCTTTTGGCGATTGTTCTATGTATCAGGAAAGTGACGGAATCATCAGTTATCACAAAGTTACATCATTTAAAATGGTTCAATTTTCAAAGTCTATTCAGATATTAGATCTTGACTAACAAGTCCTTTTGATTGTCATTTTTCGGGAAATATTAAAGACTGAAAAAATACTTTTGATGAATTCCCTGCATGAATATGTATATTAGATCAGGACATGTTTTTCCGAAATTTTACTTAATTATTTTACTTAAACTTAAAATTTTGTTTGTAAAGTGTCTTTATTACTGCATAGTTGTGAAAAACGTCTCTGAAATTACTAAAATAATAATTTTTAAACTCAAAGAGATAATTTATATTAAATTATTTATTTTTAATATAACTTTGTTGTGAATTATTTATATAGAAATATATCTTATAATTTTCTTCATTTCTAATTTTGATAATCGATCAATATTTTGATTTATATTTAACATGAATTGTCGACAGTCTTTTTTAAATGTTATTTTATTCATTATTTAATATTAACAATTAAACATATAATAATGGATTTTTTTTCGTTATTTCAACATAAATATTTTCTTATAAAACTTTGTCAAATAAATTAATTGCAAACCCAGACGAGCTTTTCCTAATTTAACTTAAAAGGTGGATGCTGCGTCAGTCTGATCAGTTGTTACTGATAAAGTTTTGCGATTAATTTTATTTCTGTCTTTTAATTCATCTACTTTATAAAAATAAATTGAATTATTTAATTCCAATTTCTTTTGATTTCACATATATATTTGATTAAACATATATATTGGTAGTAAGTCTATCACAAAGTTCTTTGTGAAATAACTCCTTCTCCTAAAAGTTTGTAGATAATGCCTTTTTGGGTCACATTGCAGTCATCTTGGATTATCTCCACAACTCTTTAATAAGAGCAATTCTTAGACTGCCTTGGTCCGTATTTTTTCAGTATCTCATTCACTGGGGCACCTTTCTCTTGGCAGTGATGAATGATATGTTGAATTTTGAATACTGTATTTATTGGCAATCCCACAATGGCTGCAACTTCTTTTGGTTTTGTTTTGGCCACCTGCAAGTTGCCATATATTTTTAACATTTCAAAAGTAATTACTATTAGTTTCTTCCTTAACTGGACAGTGTTTTCTTCTAATATTTCAGTACTTTCTGAAATAAATCGAAGACGTTACACTAAACTCAATAGGGATAAATTTAAATAAAGATAAATGAATTGCTTAATTTATTTAAACTACCAATGTACAGTAATAATAATAATAATAATAATAATAATAATAATAATAATAATAATAATAATAATAATAATAATAATAATAATAATAATAATAATAATAATAATAATAATAATAATAATAATAATAATAATAATAATAATAATAATAATAATAATAATAATAATAATAATAATAATAATAATAATAATAATAATAATAATAATAATTATAATAATTATAATAATTATAATTATAATTATAATTATAATGATGATAATAATAATTATTATTATTACTAAAATTCATGTTTTAGTTTTTTATATGGTTTTCTTGTTTTATCCTAATTTAATTTAATTATTTTTAATTTAAATAAAAGTTGATTTATATATTATTCTATAACATTACTTTGTTTTATATATCATTCAGATGCACTGGTATTTCGTGTATGACAATTAGTGGAATAGCTCGAACGGTTGATTATATGCCAACGACAAATGGTAGTAAACGTTCCAATCACACATGGAATTGTGTCTTTATAAATAATGCATGGCATCTTTCTGATATTCTATGGTCATCTCAAGTTATAATAAAGACTTTTACTGGGATTACTTTTTCCTCAGAATCACAAGAATCAGATCAAAGAATATTTTGCAATCAATACTTTCTAATGCCCCCAATTATTTTTCAAACGACACATTTTCCTAATGAACATACATTTCAACTTCTATCAAAATCAATCACATTTGATCATTTCGAATCGTATCCTCTTTTTACCAATCATTTCTTTGAATCACCATTAGCAAGTTTAAACTACAAATCATATTCAATGATTTCCCAACATAGTCATTTTAAATTAATACTTCCATATAATGGACATTCTTCATTTTTTCATTTTCTTGAATATTATGATGAACAACAAAAAACAATGATTATCAAAACGAAAGATAAACAAAATATCAAATCCTTTTCCATTATTGAAATTACAAAGGAAAATATAATTATATATTTTAGATTTCCTTTAGAAGGAAATTACTTTCTAACTTTATGTATCCAGGTAAGTTATATATAAATAAATAAATAAATAAATAATTATTTGTTAGTATTTTGTTTAATCCTAATTATATGTATACAAATATTATTCTTTATTATTATTATTATTATTATTATTATTATTATTATTATTATTATTATTATTATTATTATTATTATTATTATTATTATTATTATTATTATTATTATTATTATTATTATTATTATTATTATTATTATTATTATTATTATTATTATTTTTGAATAAATAAATAAATGAATATTTGTTAGTATTTTGTTTAATCCTAATTATATGTATACAAATATTATTCTTTATTATTATTATTATTATTACTATTATTATTATTATTATTATTATTATTATTATTATTATTATTATTTTTATTTTTATTTTTATTTTTGAATTAATAAATCTGAAACTAATTTTTTGATTAATTTTCTTTGTCGGTTTTAGAAAAATTTCATTAATTAACTTTGAATTTGTAATTTTTTCAATTTTAAAAAGCAAATGACATTTAAATAAATCAAATAATTTCTTTTGAGGAAATTTGAAAAATATTTTTTTTGTTGATAAAATAACATCAATATATAAATTAAATAACAAAAATAATGGAACATTATTAAGTAAATTAAAACGCTATTTGTTAAAAATATAAGCAAATTTCAATGGTCTAGTTTTATCTTCAATCATTCAATCAAATCTGTTCTTAATCTTACTTAACACGCCGTCGTGTACCACCGTTGGTACGTATTTGATTGTGTTATCTCCAAAACTCTTTAATAAGAGATATTCTTAGACTGCCTTGGTCCGTATTTGTTCAGTATCTCATTCACTGGGGAACCTTGCTCTTGGCAGTGATGAATGATATGTTGAATTTTGAAGATTTAACGTATATTCATCAAAAACAATTATTTTTAATTACAATTATTATTAATAACGTATTATAAACATAACTTTTGTTCAATAACATAAACTGCGCCGTCAGATGATGCTCAGCATGAAAATCGGCGCCAGCGTGAACGTGTTAATGTAATATTTAGCACCAGGATAAAAAAATCAAGATAAAAAATTGGCGAATAAATACTGAAGTATTCCTTTTAAATAAATATTTAATTTGGTATAATATTGTTATTCGATAGTTATATTTCTAAATTTTAATCACCAAACTTTCAAAGGCACTAAGAAAAATTATTTTATTTATATTCCAATAAAAGATTGTTTTTTAAAATAATTTTTAAATAATTTTCTAAACTTTAGTCGTTCGAAAGTAATAAATATAAAAATTAAAAAACTAATATATTACCTTAAATTGAAATATTACTCTCAAAGGATAATAATAACTTAAAATAAAATTTAAAACACTAGAATAATTTTTTTTTTAATTTTTTATTATATTTTAATTTTAATAATTGTTTTGTTAATGGAATTAAGTATATATGAGGGGTTCAAATCAATCGGATATGTGGAAATTCGCATAAATTAAATGATAAAATTTGACCGTTATAAAAAAACAAGGTTCGATAATAGATTATAGAAATTATTTAATTACTTTCTTAAAATTAATTTTACCATTCGCATTAAATCAATACATAGAAATATTTTATCTAATAATATTCCAGAATGAGCTCGAGGACTCTCAATCAATTATGGAATATAAAGCTTTACTTAAATGGAAAATTCAGTGCTTGAAAACTATTGACAGTATTGAGGCGTTTTATGGTTGCAGGGATATGAATTTAGGCCCAAGTTGGTTACACATGAATTACTACGGTTTATTACCAATTAACCTAACCACCGGTATAGTAAAAATTGAGTTTTCTCCACCTGCATATATTGAAGCGTGTTTTAGGAAACTAAACCCTGATGTCATAGTAATTGCAAAGGTGGGTATTTAATATCTTGAAACGTATGTCTGATTTATGACAGGATATATATAATAAAATCATATACATATTCATTTATAATGAATAGTCAAGTCATAATTTAAAGAAATATTAATTTTAACAATATTATACATGAAATTTTATTTCAATATTTTTCATTTCTTAAAAAATTTATTATTTTCATTTTTCACGTCTTCATGGAATTTGAAAAAAAATTAAATCAGTTTTTGTTTTTTTGAATTTCAATATATTATTATTATTATTATTATTATTATTATTATTAATATTATTATTATTATTATTATTATTATTATTATTATTATTATTATTATTATTATTATTATTATTATTATTATTATTATTATTATTATTATTATTATTATTATTATTATTATAGAAAATAGCCAACTAAGTATATTAAAATATAACATTGCTATATGTTTCAACCGTTTAACAGCCTTCTTCAGGCTAAGTGTCATTTTAATAACAACTAAATGAAAATAATAATATTCAAAACAAATTAACAGCTAATAATTGTAATCAAACTGTATCAAACTAATTCTACACAAATGATACTTATCAAAGTTCCACAAAATATTCACTATTTGATGCGCTACAAGTTCAGACTTCACAATTAGTTGAAAACGTGTTATTTCTGGAAAAGCACAAATGAATTATAAGCAAACAGTCGTAAGGATTATGGAATAAGAGAAGTGCTTTTTTTCTGGAAAAAGGTGCCGGAACGTATCTGTACTATCCTTTATATGCAAAGAAACGACGCTGAATTTTTTGAAATTTTAAATATATTGATTATTTTACAATGGAAATTTACAACGCCGACGACAGGAAACGATTTTAATGGCGTATATTTACCGTGAGTGTGTTTTATATAATAGTAATAACACATAGGAAGCACGGAGTTATGATTGACTCGCTTTGGCGTACTACTACTTTTAATTTGATCTTAATTGACTATTTGAAATGTCAAAAATAGAAATATGACAAAAAACCAAAACATATGTCAATTTTTTAAAATCATTCAGCGAAAAAAGGTGCCGGAACGCTGTTCCGGAGGTTCCGCCAGAAAAAAAATCACTGAATAAGAGGACAACAAACTATACATTTATCTTCTAAATCATTTAATATTTCTAATAATATTTAAAAATTAATTACAAATATATAATAAAAATTGAGATTATAAGCCACAGATCATGTTCCAATAAACCTGATAGTGATGTATTTTCCGAATATAATAGAAATATGCATTTAATCTTTTTAATTTTTTTAAAATTTTTCCTTTTGGTTTTTATTATTTTATAAAATTTAGATAAGAGGATCGGCGGCAATGTTGCCGATTAATTATAGCAGTGACCATTCAAGTCCTTTGAATTCACAATGCAATGGGGAATGTTTGGACTGGCTAATTGATGATGAAGATGACACTGAATCTGAAATAACCATTACAATAAGATTACCAAAATATGGTTAATTTTGTATATTTATAAATTCCCTTGTTTTTTAAATAAATATTTATTTAGCTATTAATATTATAAAATAGTACCTTTCATTATAAACGTTTGAACTATGTGTAGATAATTTTAATATTTTTACCAATTGCTCCTATTCTGATTTTTCTTGTGATGGTCAATAATTTTTTTCTTTTATCTTTTACTGTTTTATTCATTGTTTAGTTTGTCTATTATCAATATGATCGAATTAATTTCATAAACAATAAACAAATTAATAAATCGTTCAAAACTATAATCAGCTAGCGGGTCCACAATAAATATTCTAGTAATAAAAGCTTAAAAATAAATAATTTCAACAATAAAATTTTATTAAGTTATTTTAATGTAAATTTACAATATAAAGAAAAGCAAATTTTTGATATATAAATATATATTTTCCGTGACATGTATAAGAAAAATTGGACTAAGATGGTAAATTCAAATTTATATTTAAATGAAAGAAACCTTCCAAGCAAATGCAATGAAAATTAAATAAATAATTATGTCTAATTTATTCATTTTAAAAATAAATTCATTAAATTATTTTTTATAAATTTCCAAAATGTTGTGTTTGTTTAAATATTCAAGAAATTTAAATATCGATGCTTTTTGATTTGAGGCGAAAATCCAAAGTTCTTATTGTATTTATATATATTCTTCCAATTTCACCACTGATTATTTTTTCCATTGGATTTATTAAAAACAGAGTTTGAAGACCACAAATCGTATCGATGTTTGCTGATAATCATGAATTTTCGGCACTGTTTTTTTATAGTCTTCAAACTCTCTTTTTAATATATATATATATATATATAAAATCTGTGAAATTATTTATTTAGCTATTTATCTTACCATACTTTTACCATACTTACCGATTTTCACCCGAAGCTAAACAAATTATTGAACTGTTTAAATTATAAAATTATTTCTAATTCGTGTAAAGTACAGTGTGTTTATTATTAGTCTACAACTCCTGTTATATTGTTTTCATTCTCTTTTATCAATTTGCATGTAATGAGTACATTGCCACATATATTGAAGAGACTTTCGTCAAATCTATACCATAATTCTTGAAAACTGTTTACCAATATCAATATTAATCAACATACTATGGGCACTATAAGTAAAGTAGGTATGTCGAATTTTAAAATCTTATTAGCCATTTTTAATAATTATTGGTAATATGTAATATATGAAGCGTTATTGATAATACCACTGAATCCGAAAATTGATGTACAGGATGCTGTGAACATATGTGTTTTAAATAGTTTAAATATTAAATTGTAGGTTTGTGGATTGCTGTTGTTTAAAAATGTATTGGAATGGTTAAATTATAATTTTCTTTTAATTTATTAAGTTCATAGATTAATTTTTAAAATTAAAAATATAAAATTATAATAAATTTTTTAGAAATGTTTAATATAATTTTAATTTGAAAAATAATTGATTATTTAAATTAAATTAAATATTTTAAAAATTAATCAAAATTGTGCAATTTGTTTCCTGGGCACCAAAATATGTTTTATAGTTACGTCACTAGATAATGATTGAAACAATTAAATCGAGTCACTTATAATGAGTTGTTATTTTGTTTATTTTGCATAATTTTTCATGATGCCGCAAGTAATACTTGTAAATTTTGATGGAATCTTTCAATTTCTCCGTCATCAAAAGGATAATAGGCTGTGGGTCTATTACTCTTTACACCTAAATCTTTGTATAATACTCGAAAAAGATTGCTTATGTAAAGAATTCTCTAATATGAGACAATTTTACTTGGTATTCGGAATCTCAATATTTAAACATTAAGTAATGCTCTGTTTGTGCCATTTTATTTTCACTACCTATTGTTTCTATCCATATTGTTTGCTTGTCGATTATGACTAATATGTTATTTTTACTTTCTATTTGCGGTAAGGGCCCAACGGTTTCAATCTATATATATTGAAAACTGCTGTCACAAAGAAAAGTTTGAATTTGATACTTTACATGTTGATAAATATTTGTTCTAGCCCATTTATCACATTTTTTAATCACATTTTTTAAATTAATTCTATAGTTATTCTATAGTTATTCTACTGTTAATTGTTCAAATCTGCTCAGTATGATTATCCTTAGAGCTTGATGCCATATTAATACAGTATAAATATGTAACAGCGAAAGCAAACGGCCTTTAGAATGTTCCTGTTCAGAGTTATTCTGTGGTTCTATGAATATCTGCTGCCTCCAATTGAATTTAGAAATATGCCTTTAATGATCCTGTCATGTTGATTATATTTTTGGTTCTGGGTATTTGATAACTATCTGGTATAGTTTTATTATCAAGCCCGCGAAGGGCAAAGCATTCCACACAATCTTTGATATAGATTTGGGCGCAATTTTATAAGATTTGTTTAGTCATGATCTAACGATACAACGAACACACTATAACTTGAACCAATAGTAACGAGAGATGTGTATATCAGTTTATCGCTGCGCACTAGTCACAATGATATGTATTCCCTGCAAATGCTGACAGAGAGAAGCGGTCGAATTACGCTCACATGACTAAATTATGGAAAAAAATAACGACAAGACCTTTTAGTACCGTTAGTCACTAAAAGGTGTTTTGAAATTAATCAGAATTACTGAAGTGAAATAATGAAATACAAATTAAAACAAAAGTCAAATTGAAATAAATTTATTTACTAATAATTGGAATAAATAAATTTGCAAACCTATATTTAGGAGAGTATTCAGTTGAAATTTATGCTAATTTTCCACAGGAAGGGGATAAATTTGTCCATGTGGCTCAATACATTCTTGATCTTAAACAAAACAAATCAGATCAAATTTCTGCAATGATATAAACATTACTTATCAGCTTTATGTTTTACATTTAATTTTTTAATATATTTTGTCATTATTTTTTTTAAATAAACCAATTATTGTTTCAATTATATATAATTCTAATTAATAATTTATATAATTAACTAATTAAATGTATAATTGTAATTAACTTGTTTAAATTTAATTTAAAGGCTAGATTTAATAAACTGTAATTTCCCAGAGTTTCCATTTTTTGTTACTCTGTTAATAAAATAGGATAAAAGTAAGCATACCAAATATTAAATACTCAACCCCTTGATTGCAATGCCAGATAATTTATAACAAATTTGGCCAAATCAACATTGTTAAATAATTCAAAGAAGGATAAATTAAAATCTATTCATGACATAAGAGTACAATATGACACATGATTCAGGCATACAATAATAAACTCACAAATCAAATCATTATAATCATAATAAATCATAATAATTATCAATCAAGTAACTTAATTATTAGACTACTAGGTTTTTTCCGGGGGCCTACGGCGCCCTTTTTTTCAAAATCCTTCAAGTGAATCTTATTTCATGCGTTCAAATCAGTATGTTCGAAAACCAAAAATTGATATGTGAATGAGTTCAGTAAAAAGAATGAGTAATTAAAATGCGATTGTCATTGAGTATTTGGTTTGAGGATTTGTCCCAATTTTGATCTGGACTTGATTTGAATTTTGAAAAATTTATTTTTAGACTTACGAAAAATTTCCCAAGAACTTCTCAAAAATTGATTGTCTGTGTTCAAAAGAAATGATCAAAATAAAACTAAAAATGGTAAAAAATCATCAATAGACTTAGGGTTCGAAGGAAATAAAATTTAATTTCTCTTGCCAAATATATAGTGGAATCTTTTTGACAAAGAAATGTGTCGAATTTCAATAATATCAGACTTTTAAAATCAAAATTGAAAATTAAGGCAATTCTGGTTTACGTTAGATAATAGATAAATAATAACTACTTACATCTTATATATAAAAGCCCAGGTCACTCACTCACTGATTCTGTAACGCTCAATTTTTAAAAAAATTATAATTATATCATTAACAACTACTTACAATTGTTAATGATAGAATTATAATTTTTTTAATTAAAAGCGTTACAGAATCAGTTAGTGAGTGAGTGACCTGGGCCTTTTTATTAGATTATTTATAAACATTGATATTGTAAAACTTTGATAAAGCATTTTATTCAATTATTTCTCCTGGTGATTGAAGTATTGTTTCGACACTTCTAGGACTCTAAACGCGAAATTTTGTTTATCACTTTCCCTTGTAGAATAGAATTGGATGAAGTATTGCTTTCTTGATTCATGAAGATGTTTCAAATGTTTGTTTTAAAAGAATTCAGCCTTTTTTGTGAAATTAAAAAAAGTCGTAAATTAGAGTATATATTCATTAAAGAAATATTATCTCATCTCTGAAGTTCTATCAAAATATATTATTAAAATTTAAATCCATAAAACATTTGTGCTTTTTTACGAAAACAAGAATTGTAGAATTTGAAGGTTCTGCATTTTCTTAAATGCTAAAAAGTGTTAAATTAATTATAAATTAATTAATTATATTTAGATAATCTCTTTATATTTTCTGAAAACTCATATAAACTAGTTTCTTCAATTTCTTCGATTAGTCATTCAAAAACCAAAACCATTTGATTTTATTTAATTATTAACCGCCATCGGATGCCATCATAAACTTTAACTGTGTTAAAACCTATTTGGTGATACAGGGATGATCTAAGGTTTTCATACGTTTAATCTTCCAGATATTAATATACATTTGAAAAGAGTAGCACAGATGGATTGTTATATATAATGTAGCCTGGTGGCGGAGTGGTAAGATTATATTATTTGGTCACAAAGTTGCTGAGTTTGATCCCGGATGGAATCGAGTTTCTTACATGGTATTGATGAGACCCAGATAAGCTCGAAACTAGTTATGGGTTACAGATAACCAAAGTTATATCTTTTAGTACTGTTTTTAGTGTAACCCAGAATACAACGCTTCGCTATCAATCGGCACTTGTTGAATGGACAACGTTGATAATGTGTAGAATTGGCGGCTGTTAGTAAAAAGTGAACTCACTCTTGCGAACTATATTATACCTTTATATATTAGAATATTAAAAACGGTGCTTCGTGTTGTTCCCGCTCATCCTGAACCTTAACATATTAAGTGTTGTACTTCCCATTGACAATTTAGTGGAGGTGACATGTTTACTATGTGTCGTGCTTGTGCATTTTATTTATTTTTCTTCAACCTTCTCTAGAATCTACGGTTTTTGTATCAATTATATTTTTATTGCGGGTTCCCCTCTGTGCATTCATTATATGATGACTGATTACTTTTCAATAATTTAAATTTTTGAGTATCTTTAAGAAAGCAGCTTTCTAAGTAAATCATTTAAAAGTTTGTATTTTGATCTCATAAAGATACTGATGTCACTTTTGAAGCTTTTTGATGTTTACATTAAACATTATAAATATTTCTCATATATTGTCTTTTTCACATTTGAAATATAAGAAAATGTTAATGTTTGTGTTGTGGGGTTAGCAGTTTGTTATGGTTGTCTAGGTTAATGTAAAATAAAGTTTAAATGCACAGAAGTTTATGTAGTGAAAGTAGTAAAATAGTAAAATGCACAATTCTAAAAACTAAAAATTTGAGTGGAAAAATTTATTAAAAATTAAAATAAATTAATAATTTTCGGGGCAAACGGATATGAGGTGATTACAAATAATTACAACACCACAGAATCTCGTCACGGTTCATACGCGCTCTCCAACTGCATGTGGCATCCGAAAAGTTGGCAAGGAGATAATATTAATAATCTCATTACTCCCTGGCTTTAATTTTTATGTTTTAAAAATTATTTCAGTCAATTAAATTCATGTTTCTATTTAAAATCCATAAAAATATCAAAAACAATTTTGTTTTTCATTTTTTTATAAACCAAAAACATTATTTGTGAATATTCAAAATTTTTTAAGCGGCAGAATTATACAGAAAGTATCATTGTTTATCTGAATAAACAGATAATTACATATTTATTGTCAACAGACATTAAAATACATATTTTGAATTGTTTTCAATTAAATTTTAAGAATAAAATCGGGGAAGAAATAATCAGGGAAATGATTATAAGTATGAATTTCATTTGATATATTATTTCTCTTTCAATTTTGTTTTAATGAAGCCAGGCTTCTGATACAAATCACAGCTTTATAAGGATTATACTATTTGATAATAAATCTGCAATGTCATTAACTCTCTAGTTTTAGATATAATATTTTTTTATAATAATGTTTGAATATATAAAATATTATTTTATATTTATATTTACTGATTTTATTTATTATTCTAAATAATAAATAATGGGATGAACAAAAGTATTCAGACATAAGGTAAATAAGTGGAAATAATAAATATAAAATAAATATAAAAATAAATATAAAATAATAAATATAAAAAAATGGCACTTCATTAAAAATTAATTTTTACGATTTACAGATGCCTAATTCGAATTCCAATGGAAAAGCTCAATCTAGTGAACACAAATCTAAGAATTCGATGAATTTCAAAAGAACTTATGCAAAAAAGGTATGCATTTCATAAATAAAAATCAAGCTATGTATGATGATAATAAATTTTGAATTAAAATAATATCCTAGCAAATGCTTGAAATATCTTGGAATTCCAGTAGAAGTTAAAATCAACATGAACAAATACCATAACAAATCGAATTTAAGGTGAGTAAAGAAATTAAGAAAATAATTTTATATGTATCAATATTTCATTTTTCATTAGGAATATTTAGAAATTCTGATAATAAATCTAGCTCGGAAGATTTTTAAAATATGTATAATAGGTTAGCAGTAGTACAATAATTTTATAGTATAGATAATTTTTAATTTTTAACTAGCCGACAGAGAAATCTTATATAAATATATAAAGATATATATATATAAAGATATATATATATATATATATATATATATATATATATATATATATATATATATATATATATATAAATATAAATATATATATATATATATTCATAAGTCAATGTAAAGACAAGAAGTCTTCAATAAATTTTGAAACAGTAATAAATTCTGCTATAAACCCCATATCATTGTAAAGTCTCTATGTAAATCGCTAAAAGGATGTCTGTTTTAATAAGCCACAATTGCCACAATATTCTCAGATGTAATTATTTTCCCCTCATTATACAAGATGAGTGATTGAAATTTAAACATGAGCTAAATAATTTTAAATGCTTGGGAATAAATTACGAAATTAAGTGAAATTTCCAGTGAAATATACAGCATACAATATATTTCTATTGACACCGTTTCAATATGAATAAAGATTTTAGTTAAATCTTTAAAATATTTCTTAGTCCAGCATCGGTCGTTAATTATGCACGAAAAAAATAGTTTAAATTATATTTTAAATAAATTTGCTGTTAGAAGATTTAACTTTATTCATAAGTTGTTTCAAGAATATATTATTAAAACAAAAACATATTTCCAATATAATATATGTGAAGAATTTAACTAAATATTTAAATTATATTCTGAGAAATTTAATTAAAAAATTTCAACATACCAAAAAACATCTGTATATGTTAATATTCATAAATACATCTTACAACCCCTTCTTTTAAAATATATATTTAGATTATAAATTCTTTTAGTCATTCCACATTTCTTGTTTTCATTTTTCCTGTTTGAATTTCTATCACGATTATGTTTTTACTTAATAATTTCTCCAGGACCATCATATCTAATATCACCAATTGTTGGGTTATTGAGTTGGTGATAAAATTTAATGTTACTCTGACCCTAAGCGTGTCTTTATATAATTCACAAATAACACTTGACAACAGAAATCTTTATTGATAATCACAAATAAACTTTCACTTGACACTGACAATAAATTCAACACTCTGCTTGGTGACTATACAATGCTTATTACAACACTCGGTGAAGAATAGCACTTAAAATCAATGTCTTGTTTTCTATTTAACACGAATTCTTGAGTAGACTTTTTTATTAAAAATATTTGATTTAAAAAAAACATTTGAATAGCTCAAAAGCTAAACCAAAGGAAAATGAAAAATTATATTTGGCATTTATAAAAGACATATAAAACAAGAAAAAAAGCTAGAAGACTATAAATCAGTAAATATATCGATGTTTTTGATATATTTACTGATTACTTCAAGCACTGTTTAATAAATTCAAGGGAAAATAAAATCAGTGATGAAATTGGGTAAAAAAGTTGTTATAATAATATATATTTATTTATGTTGAAAACAGAATATACAAAAAAATAGAAACTAATATCGGATGCCCCTACAGAATATGAGACAAGAGGCATAATTATATCGTGACAAAATTAACCAAGTTCTGATTTAGAAAACCGCCTATGAAGGATGATTTGTTGTCTTCAACCTTATTCAATAGAGTCAATAATTTGACTATATCAAAAACAATAGAAATCTCATTAATTTTCTTTTCATTAAGTATTTTTCACAGAACATTATTGTGCTGCGCTACACAGTTTGGCAGGCACTGTACTAGACACCTATACTGATGTGACTATTTTAAAAATACATATGACCAATTTTTTATTTTATTTTATAAAATTCGTGGTATTTCAATTGAATAACGGGATTTGTGGAAAATCAAAAGCAATTAAGAAATTCAATTAAAAATTTCAATTACTTCAATTGTTTTCATTATGACTATAGATCAAACATTTATTTCCCTATGCAATACAAATTTTTGACATTGGCTTTATCAAAAAATATCAATAGTGTCATAATAAAAATAATGGGAAATAACACTAAAAACGTAATAGCAGTAAAAAAAAATGTGACTAAAAATTTACTGATTTTTACAGATAATTTAAATGACATTTTTCTCTATAAATTTCAATAGACTTAAAAAAGCTCACAATATTAACAAATTTAATTTTTTGTAATACATTTTAAAGCATTTAAAATTCATTTAAAAAAATAACTAGAAAAGAAACTCAACAATCGTCAAATCAGAGGAGTTCTATTATTGTTTTGTTGCTTTTAGAATTTCTGACATTTATTTTGTCCAATAGAATTTCAGTAAAATTATTTAAAGAATATTGATAAATATTTCCAGACATTTATGGGAAATTCAATTCTATAAATGTCCCATAATCAATAATGATTTCCTACGGATACAAAATATCCATAAGTGAATTTTGTTACATTCAAAATGTCGAACAATTCGACCAGTGGAATTTGTCTGTAACAGAGGAATCAAAAATTGATTCCAACAATCGCATATGGTCACATTTGACAAAATTCCAAATCGGGTTGTCAATTTTTAATATTGTCATTAGTTTTCTGTCATTTGTCATATTTTTCAAGATCAGTAAATCTCAATATGCGAATCAAATTCACATATATCTATTATTATTATCTGCCGTAGAGATTGGGAATCAGTACTTCAATGCCTACGATTGCACCAACCGAATTTTGAGCATAAATCAGCACGAAATAAAGTTTTCGTCGCTTTATTTTGCAAAAGTATACGCAATCATCAATCACATTCACAATATCATGTTACATTCGATGTTTAGTACACTAAATTGGTGGATAGTTGTTATTTCAATGTGCCGCTGTAGCATCATGTGTAGGTTCAATCTTGCAAATCGGAGAAACTTTCACAGCGTCACGTCAAAACAGAGAGTGAAAAAACCACTGTGTATTTTAGCCTTGATCGTCGTATCCAGTATTATTCTAAATCAAATGGCATTTGTAATAAGTGAGACGAACAGAATCGAGATTTGTATCAACCAAGACGGATCGGCGAGTCTTTTGAGTTTGTTAAACATGAGCAACCTTACTGCTAAACAATTGAAGTCGATCTCGTTGTTTACAGTGATCAACGCCGGAATCCAATATTGGTTTCCATTAATGACTTTGTTTATTTCGGCTATTTTTACTTGGGTGTCAATTTTTGAAAGAGCAAAATGGCACAGAGGTCGATACGTTAAAGTGAGTCTCATAATCGGTTTGTTAATAACATCTTATCTTATCTTGGAAACTCCGATTTTCGTAGCGAGCATTTATCGTTATGTGTCGGAAAAAGTAACAGATTCAGAGAGAAATTTCGTGATCTCACATTATGTTTCACTGTCAGCAGAAATCGTCCATAATTGTGGAGCGCTAATTAATACGATTATTTTTCTTGTCGCGGATCCGACATTTCGGAAGATTTCGTTCAAATTAATACACCATCAGTTGAAACCGATTTGCGGTGAACGGTATGAAGTTAATACAAGTTATGCACTTCAGGATTCTTTTCAACTTTCTACTTTTCTTCACGGTCACCATATAAGATGATTTTCTACTCAACATTTTTGTCAATCTCTGTGATATTTTTCTACTTTTGTCTGTAACAATTAAATTTCTTCATTTGTGAATAATTTTATCACTATTTTAAAATATGGAAAGAGAAATACAATAATAGGAAAATCTTTTAATTCGACTCAAATGACATTTTTATGATCTTAAAACATTAAAATATGAATATGTAGTAAGAATTTTTATACTTTATTATTAATTCTACACAATTGTTATTAACTATTAACAATTAAAATCATTTTAATTATATAAGTTTTATTGCAAGTGATTATTTAAAAATATTAAAATTAGTTCATAAATAAATTTTATTTGTTTGTTTTAATAATTAGAAACTTCAACGAAATCAATTTTGCATATCTATTTATAATATTAATATAAAAAATATAATACACTTTATGGATCAATTAATATTTTAATTAATATGTAAATAATTATAAAATAAACATCAAAAAAGTCCATTATGTCATGAATTGCAAACTATCTCTTATATGTATTACACAATCCTCTGCCAACTAATGGTAAACAATTGACATAATTATGTCATCTTCGGACTTTACATTGTACAAAGCCAAAATGGTCTGAGAACTAATGAGAATAATGAGAAACGGCGAAATCTGTGAGGGGCGAAGCGACAGTGGCCTAATGAGACCTTAGAAAGCAATATTAATGACATTTATTATTGACATTTATTTATGAAATAGTATCAAAGCATCCTTAGAGTTATTGACTTCCAATTTAATTTTTATTCATAACAAAAAATAAATATAAAAATATTCCAAAATAATCAGGTAGATACTTCTTCCCAAAACAAATATTTCAGAATTTATTATAGAAATCTTTTATTTTTTAATTCATAAAATAAGAAATTATAAAAATTAAAAACAGAAAATTTTATTGAAAAAATCAATTAATATAATTAACTCAAAATAAGTTCTGCGTTATCTAAAAATATAGATTTATAAGAATCTAAAATAAACGTTTGAATCGACCCCTTATGTGGATATGAGTCAAGGCATTTGTCGCAGAAATCAAAAATATCCAAACTGACATTTACAGAACTTTCTTGATTTTTTATCGCAATGCAACAAATGCATTTTTGCTTTGGTTGGAAAACATCTTTGTTGATTTTCGGGAGGATTTCAAGGAAAATCTTTGAGGGAATATTTGATCCAATATTTCCTATACTATTTCGAATATCATTGAATTCGAGCACAATCAAACTTATTTCCAAGTAACAGTTAAAAAGTATTTTGTAATTTTCAATTAAATTTAACTCTATATTTGATTTTAACGTATTTGTTACAACATTAAAAAATTAAATTTTATCTTAAATTTCCACACAAATAATTTTAGATAAATTTAACCAATAAAAAATACGGAAAATATTTTTAATAACTCAAATTTTCCAATGAAAAATTAATTCCCTAAATAAATAAATTAAGTAAATATAAATGGAAAACGATCAAGAATGTTTTGTATGCTATTTTGCAATGAGCAACGATACAAGTTTGAAGTTGGAAGATTGTGGGCATTTGGTTTGCAGAAATTGTCTAATAAAATGGTTGTCTAAAAATCCAACTTGCCCATATGACAGAACGCCTGTCACATTGCTCACAGTTACAAATGGAACAAACAATAATAAAATAGCCACAAATGACTTTTTAATTTTGAAAAATTTTCTTAGTTTGGCAAATTCGAATTTCTATGATTTTCCAAAAGATTTCCAAGAAAAAATTTCTTTTCTAAATTTCCAAGAAATGGATCAAGAAACATTAAAAGCCGAATTAAATAGAATGATTACAGCTTTTAACGCATTTTCTAGTTCCCAGATCAAAGTTTTGAATAATTTAGACTCGAACATTGAGAAAATATCCAATTTTCTCAATAATTACAACTTATCCGACAAACACATTCACCAGTTACTCGTTTACAAATATCGAAAGAAATATCATAAAATTATTTATATATTCATGAATAATTATTTTATTTTACAAATAGCAAACAAGTACAATAGTAAATATGAAGATAAAATAATAAATCGGGCTCAACTTACCGAAAATTTGAAAGTTTTATCCGACAGACTCAATCGGATCTACAAGGAATATTATTATCATTTCAATTTATTCATATGGCTGATAGGACAACTTTTTATTTACTTTTATATTTTCTTTTCTAATACAATGAAAGGATTTTTCTCGACACCATCAGTTGATTGGAACCGAATAGATTTCACCTTGTTTGGATCTAGTGAAGAGAATATTGCAATAATGAACAAAATCAAAACAGTTGAAAACATCACATCGAAAAGCACAAGTAAAGATATTGAGCAGAATATATTTAATGACATATTAAAATATGCAATTCGTTTGCTCACAGAGTTAATTAGAACGGGAGAAATTGTTTTGAATGAATCTACAACAACTAAAAGTTTATCTATTGAACAAGACTTGATATATCTGGATCTCTCTTTATTTAACTTCAATGTAGATCTTTCAATAAATGATTTCACAATTCTTAAGAATGATCCGAATCCTTGGCTTGAAATGGCTTCAAAAATAATAGTAAGTATCAGAAATATCACATGCAGTTTTGAATCTTGCTTGTCTTATATAAAGTCATCCAACAAAAAAGAAATGTGTAAAAGTACAAAAGATGCGAATAAATTATGTAATAAAGAATTGAAATGTATTGTAAAATATTGTGAAAAAATTCAAGAATGTGATAAAATTTTGAAAATTAAAGATTTAGTAAAAAACCTAAAATCTATTTTTAAATATAAACAAAAAAATACGAACTAAAAATTCAAATAAAATAAAAGTATTTTAATAAATTAACTTAATTTATGTAATATTATTTTTGAATGATTATTTTGTTTTAATATATGTTTTTAATTATAATTCCAAACTAATAAATTTAATAAATTGATTTAGGAATTTCCCGACCTCTTACCGAATGTAATCTTAAATTTAAAATTTTAAGTTGATTATTCTAAAATTTTTAAATTTTTTAAAATTAGGCTAAAAACATCATCAGAAAAAGACAGAATTTTTTGTTTCTGATTGAGACAAAATGAGATTAAGTCACTAAAATAATTGAATTTTGCAAATATAATTTTGATTTAAATAAGCATAAAATTAAATAACTTGAATACCGAAAATCTGATTTAACTGCGTTTGTGTTATGTAGAATTTTATTGAAAATATTCGAGAATTTAATGCTCTGTTGACGTTCCAGCAGCAATTTGGGGCTGTCAACCAAAATAAATTTTCTAAAATTCATTGCTATTAAGAAAGCTTTGACTTTTAAGCATAAAGTCACTTAAGCATACATATTTACATTACATTTACATTACATACACGATGATACAAAAATGGCTTAGATAATATTATAGTAATATTATGGCAATATTATCATTCAATATATGGTGCTTAAACTTGGAAGATGTCTCAGCTTTACTTTTTGTTTTTAAACGGTTTTTCCCTATACTTACACTTCTATACATATATTCCTATATTTCTATTCCTATACTTATATTCCCAATAAATGAAACAATTAAATCTGATTTGTTTTAATTTAGATATGTTGAGGTTCCAAGAATCTCAACTTGATGATCTTATATAAATAAATAAGTCAAACACTGGTTCTTTCAAGACTTTTATTTGATAAGAATAATGATATATTACAAAATAAAATATTCACCTTTTCACACAGTCAATTATGTAATTTTATATAGGGTTCTTTTTTTGTCTTGTTTTCTTTGCTAATAGCCTCTAAATGCTATTACCTGAGCTCGGTTATGTAAATCTGTATGCTCAAATTTATATTGCAATATTAATTACTGAATTTGCAATTCTTCTTCGCAAATGATTTTTTTGGGTGCTTTGACTGAAATATCAGTCTGTATATATACCAATTTTCTGTTGACACCCCATTTGGAGTATCAACATACCTTGTTTACTCAATTCAACCTATTCCATTTTCCTTGGCACTAAGTGCCCTTCATTTGCCTTATCCGCATTGCGGTATTTTGTTTATTTTATTTTCAACTTCCCCAAATACGTATTGAGAATGACACGAACAACCTACGCATAAAAAAAAATTATTGAACCACAAATAATATATCGCAGTAATTATTAAATTTCTAGACTTGAGAAAAATTGACAACCAAGTGCATATAACAGAAATATATTTTCAATTAAATTTTAATGAATTGTGTAGTTATTCTTAAATTTGCTGTGTCTTGTTGTGATTGTGACTGCCATTTGATTCTCTGTACGGTTTTATTTTCTATACCACTGTTAATGCAGATCAAAAAAAACAACTTTTTCAATAGATATTGTGCATATTGCAAAGTTTTTATTGATTAATATTTTAAAATAGATCCATTTTTTTTGCGTAGGATCACAAATTACTTTATCGTCACCAGATAATCTGTTTGGAGGTTTGTCAATATCTGTTAAAAAAAATACACCACTTGTTTGCATACAACAGGCTATGCAATACATTATGTAGAAAATTCAAATGTGAATTGCCAATTTTAAAATCACTGTAAATTATTTATTTGTTTTACTTGATTTGAAATGACTTGCATTGTCAACAGCTTGGGCTAGCTATTTCCCGTGGATTTTATTTCATTTTTGATTTCATTTTCAAAACTAACTTGGTAAGATTTTTTTTTATCATTTTATTATTATTATATATTTTGATAATTTATTTATTAGATTTAAATTTTATCAACCTCAATACTATGCTACAGTTGTTTATTTGTATATTAAATTTAACTTTTATTAATTTTCAAATGCAGCATAACTGACAAAAAGATCAAAGGTGAAAAATACATTGTCAATCTATAACTACTTTTATTAAGGGGCTATGCAAATAAACATAGTTTCTTTGCATAATCCCTTAATTAATTGCTATTTAAAAATTCACATCACCATAAAAATAAAAACAATCGATCATATTCAAAATAAAATAATCTAATCAATATAGTCATAATTGTCGATAGATCACCAAATTGTCATCATCATAGTTATCTTGTATTCAAATCAATTTTCATTAACTTATTTCTCAATTTGTATGTTTATTCTATATCTATCTGCCCCTATTGTATAATATTTTAATTTTAAAATTTTTAGGATTCTCCCGTCTTCTAACAGATACAATAAATGGGAAACTTGCTGAAATTATTTATAATTGCACTCAAATGCAAGAAAACTTTAAAACTATGAACTTCTTTTCAAAGTACAAATCATATATTTAGTTGTAGATCTCTAACACGCAAGAACAACCTTACTGGTAATTAGTTAGATTCCTGCTGAGTTCTATTTTTGAAATCTTTTACATTTACAAAACTTTCTTGATTTTTTATCGTGATGCAACAAATGCATTTTTGCTATAGTTGGAAAACATCTTTGTTGATTTTCGGGAGGATTTCAAGAAAAATCTTTGAGGGAATATTTGATCTAATATTTCCTATACTATTTCGAATATCATTGAATTCGAGCACAATCTTAAGAATTTCTAAGTAAGTGTTAAAAAGTATCATTCTTTGTATAAAATTGGTCTTGATTTCGGTTTTGAATTTCATAAGATTTTTTAATTTTTCGTTGAGCATTCCATAATAATACCAAATTGATCTTATAAGTTCGTAAATCTTTTTCAGTACATTCAATCCGTAAATGGAATTTTTCAATTTTTTATTTAAAGTTTTGTATTTATTAGAGTCAAGTTCGTCTGTGATCTGACGTACAACTGGATAGAAATAGTCCCATTTGATCCATGCTTTCTAATGCGCTTCATAATTTCGTATGTTTATTGAAGTTTTTGAAATGCAATTTGCGGCCAAATCTTTGACTGTATTCAACATTTCAATTGGTAATGGAAAACCTGAAATAAGAGTTGCAGAATTTATAATTTCTTGAAATTTATCCTCATTATATTCATTAAGTATTTTGTTTAATATTTTTTGAAATTCTTTAATTTAAAAATAGTTAATTATTTATATTAAATTAAAAATTTATAAAAATAATAAAAATAATTTTGTAAATTGTTTATTAAGTTTATAATATCTACAGTATTTTTCAATCCTGCCTAATGATGCCAGTAGAATGTTTTTTTAAATGACACTTTCTAATAATTAGTAAAATCATTTATTTTTTGTTTACTTTAAAAATTTTTAGATAGGAATTCCTTTTTATTTAAACATTTATTTTCAATTAATTTTATAATATTATTGTTTTAAAAATTTTAAATTCTGAAGTTATTTTTTCAAGTATTTCTTTTAAATATTTTGAAAATGTTAGTGCCAAAAAATATTTTAATACGGAGAGATATTGATCTATATCCAAAATTGAAGATAAATAAATTTTTAAATAAATTTTTTTTTAAATTATTCTAGGGGAATTATTCTAGGTTTTTCTAAAAATAGGTAGCATGAAATTATTTGAAAATCCTGAATTAGTAAAAGATTTTTCAGTATTTTACTAAATATTTTTATTTTTTAGATAACTAAGGATTAAAGTGTTTGAATTTTTTTATATAATTTTATTTAATTAATTTTAAATATTTAATTATTTAATATATAAATACTTGTAAATCATATTTTAATTAATTTTAAATAAAGAACGCTATTTAAAATTTTATATCTTCAGTGTAAATTGACGCTCTAGTTTCCTTCTAGTAGGGCTTTTAAATAATTTAATTTTAGACTTTACGTTTTGCAGTACATTAGAAAAATATGACTAAGACTGATTCTGAGAAAGCTTTTATAATTCAATAGTAAAATTGAAACACCAAAAAAAATTTATCAAATGAACACAAAACGTTATGAAATTAGAATTGGACAATTCCACTGAATTTGTTAATATTCTGTCATTAATTATATAAATGAACAAATATTATGATAACAATTTAAAACAGAAAATTTTTAAAATAAATTTTAATATTAGAAATAGGAATAGTTAAAAATAGATAAATATATAGGGTGAAAAGTTTATTAAAATATTTAATTAAAAATTTATTTAAAAATTTTTAGATAGGAATTTATAAAAATAACAAAAATAATATTATATATAAAATTATTTAATAAAAAATTAAATTAAAAATTGTTTGTATAATAAATATTATTTTGATTATTATCATGTTGAACAACGAAGACGAATTAATAGAATGTCCCATTTGTTATGAAACTTGCAGTGATGAGAATGTTGTTACAGTTATTCCTTGTAACCACAAATATTGTAATTTATGCTTTGAAATGCTAATGGAATTTAACAAAAATTGCCCTTTGGACAACAGAAAAATTAACAACATCATTGTCTATGATGAAATAAAAGAACAATATTTGCCTCAATCCTATAAACCTGTTCAAGCCAAACGAATTTTGGACAAAGCAAAAGATTTCCAGACCTCTCATTGGGAGAAACTTTCAAATATTTTTATACAAATTGTCGATGATTATTCTAAAACTTCGGAACATTTTGTAAAATTAAACAAAATACTTAATGAATATAATGAGGATAAATTTCAAGAAATTATAAATTCTGCAACTCTTATTTCAGGTTTTCCATTACCAATTGAAATGTTGAATACAGTCAAAGATTTGGCCGCAAATTGCATTTCAAACATTTCAATAAACATAGGAAATTATGAAGAGCATTGGAAAGCATGGATCAAATGGGACTATTTCTATCCAGTTGTACGTCAGATCACAGACGAACTTGACTCTAATAAATACAAAACTTTAATTAAAAAATTGAAAAATTCCATTTACGAATTGAATGTACTCAACAAAATTCATAGACTTATAAGATTCATTTCCAACTCTTATCGATACCTTTACGAAAAATTAACAAATCTTCTGATGAAATTCAAAACCGAAATCAAGACCAATTTTATACAAAGAATGATACTTTTTAACACTTACTTAGAAATTCGTAAGATTGTGCTCGAATTCAATGATATTCGAAATAGTATAGGAAATATTGGATCAAATATTCCCTCAAAGATTTTCCTTGAAATCCTCCCGAAAATCAACAAAGATGTTTTCCAACCAAAGCAAAAATGCATTTGTTGCATCGCGATAAAAAATCACGAAAGTTCTGTAAATGTCAGTTTGGATATTTTTGATTTCTGCGACAAATGCCTTGACTCATATCCACATAAGGGGTCGATTCAAACGTTTATTTTAGATTCTTATAAATCTATATTTTTAGATAACGCAGAACTTATTTTGAGTTCTTTGGGAAACGTTAGAAAAAATATAAGTGAAATATTTAATGATGACAAATGCAAATTCTATCAATTTTCGAATATAAATTTTGTATCGCTTGAATTCTACATGATAAATGCAAAAAATATTGAATTACGTCAGCAATGTCTTGAAAGGTTTGTTGAGGATTTTAAAAATAACCTTCCGCCAAAATTCGAAGAGAAAGTAACATTTTATAAATTCGCAACATATACCAATAGGAATTTTTTTCAATTAATTTTGGAAATCTTGAGTGAAATAACCGAAAACGAATGCAACTTGGTGGATGTTGAAACGGAATGTGTTGATCATTATATTGAGATTGACAGAGAGCTTTGTGACTTTTTTGGCAGCCTAATTTTACAAGTTTTAGAAGTCTGTAAAGACTGGAATCTTTCTGTTAAAATGAGGATCAAAGATGTGAAAAATTTAAGTTTTGATGAGAGTTTTGTTAAATATTTGAGAAAAATTAGTAAAGAAATTTTAACCCTTAGAAAAACTTTACAATTTTATATTAATTGATTTATTAAATAAAATTTACCGTTTCTTATTATTTATTTTTTATTATGAATTAAAATTTACTTGGAAGTCAATAACTCTATGGATGCTTTGATGGTATTTAGTAAATATTAGGCCACATTTTATCAATAAATATCAATGTATTGCAATAATATTGCTCTCTTAGCTCTCATTCGACCATTCTCGCTTTGCACCTCACAGATTTCGCCGCTTCTCATTAGTTCTCATTAGTTCTCAAAACATTCTGGCTTTGTACAATGTAAAGTCCGAAGATAACATAATTATGTATATTGTTTACCATTAGTTGGCAGAGGATTGTGTAATACATATAAAAGATAGTTTGCAATTCATGACATAATGGACTTTTTTGGATATTTATTTTATAATTATTTACATATTAATTAAAATATTATCATTGATCCATAAGGTGTATTATCTTTTTTATATTAATATTTTTAAATAGAGACATTCAAATTAAGTTACACTTGATATATACAAAGCCAAATATTTGTAATGCATTTATGAGGGGTCTATAATAAAATTTTGCAATAATTTCGTCAATTTTAAATAAGTCTGGTTTGATTTTGTTGTAGTTTGAAATAAGTATTGCTCTGTTTACAGAATGAATTATATCTTTTATTTTTTTAAATTGGAATGAAGAGTTGCATTCTTTTTTAATTTCCATTATATTTAAAAAAAATGTACAACTTATTGAGAAATTCTCTGATTTAATATTTTCTCTATCAAAATGTTCCATAGGATTTAGAATAATATTTGTTTAAATTAATAAGATGCAAAAATGGATTTCATACAAGTTTCTTATCATTAAAACAAACCTTCGACCAAATATATTGCTATTCCGCAAAGAAATGAATTGAAAATGAAAATTTCAAATTTTCCTCGATAATATGCATTTAAAATAAAATTTAATTTTTGCGTGGGAAGTTTGGTCAAATTTCAAGTCTGTTAAAATTCTTATAAGTATTTATTAAAAAATACAAAATGAAGAAGGACAAACAAAATAGAAATTAAATTTGCATATTCCGATAATGGCGAAGTTGATAGATTGCCCGTCTTCTAAACATTATATATTTCGAAAAATGTCAGGGATAATAAAAAAGCAGATGAGGACCGAATCGAATGTACGGGAGGTAAGAATCTAAACTGAAGTCAATAGTGTCATTAGATTGTAAACTATAAAGAAAACACAACTTGATTCAGACGACAGAAACAGCAGGGAAGTGATTGAGAATTCCAAGTTATATTGTAAACGTGTTATTCCTCTCGAAGAGTTACAATATACACTCAAGTCATCTTGGTATTATTGAATTATTTGCATCGCTATAAATTGGTAGTCAGTAAAAGTTTAAATTGTTGTTATTGTTGTTAAACAAGTTACGCTTTGGATTCAGATCAATAATTGTTAACTTAATATTTCACCAACAACCCCAACAGAAGTATAAAAAGTAGATAAATAATTTTTATATGTGAAAACACATTTATTACACACAACAACCATATCGTTGGGTCAGGATGAGCTATTTTGCCTTTAATATCAAATTAATCTTTCTTTGTTTAAATACAAACTTTAACTGTATTCGGAAAATGTACTCCGGTAATGGAAAATGCAATTAATAAAAATAAGATGCCATTAAAACAATAAATAAATGATTAAAAATAAAAAGAATATAATTGAAAGGAAAAGCAACTAAGTAATAAATAAAATAGAAAAACCTCATAATTAGGGCTAAATAAATAAAATAAAAATAAACTATTAAAACATGAAGACAAATAACTCAAAAATCAAAGAAATAAACATAAAAACTTAATTAAAACAAAAATTTCATTAAATTGCACACCGGTTTAATCCCTATTGGATGAAGCTTGGGTGAAAATAGTATAAATGCGGCCTTGTAATTGTATTTTTCAATGCTAAATCTTATACGACTAAAGGTACTTACTCTTGTTATACTATTGGAATATTCAATTTTCAATCCGGAGAAACTATTTATTCATAGGAACCGTTAAATTTTGATCTAACTTTGAACGACTGGTAATATTTCTTTGTAAATTTTTATGTTTGATTGAGTTTTTTGCTTATGCTTTATCTGTATTATATTGAAAAATTAAACGATTTGAAATCAGAAATGTTCCCTTTTTCTCACTATTATATATAATAATAAAGAACACATTTTTATATTATAAGAAAGTAAATCATGTTGGATAAAGTTGGATGAGGCTAACTTCATGATCATAATGTTAATAATTATTAGTAATAGCATTTTGAACATTTTTCTCGTGCTGAGGGATTCTGGAAGGTTCTCGGTGGATAGATACCTTGAGTATTTACCCCGGTGGTTTTTTCGAGAGTTTCCCACACTACTCGGGGGATCCATCTGACATGGGTTCACCACTAATTGGGTATGAGAACTGTTTTTTCTTTGTGATTTAGTAGATGATTTTTGATAACAAGAAAGGCCACTAAATGCAGTATATCGACTACAGACTAACGAATATTGAGAGCCGAATTCTTTTTGACATGAGTAAACCCAAACATACATCGTGGACATACGAGATGATCCAAAGATAATTGTCATAAATTCGAATGATTTTTTATTTTCCCGAGTAACGCGCGAAAAATCATTTGGTGATCGTTCGGAAAACTTGCCTGGCTCATAAAGAATCCATTTACATCAACTTACTACAATCGAGAGATAAATCACAGGTTGACAGATGGCTAGTAATCTCCTCATCCAATATCCACGAAATACATTAAAATCCGAATATCAACGTAGAAAAATCATCCAACTATAATCTTTTCACGTATGAATCCGAATTCGAGTTACAAGACCACCAGTTCGATATTCATTCCCCACTATATCGTAAATCCACCGTTTGATAAATTCTTCATGCAATACTCATGACATCATAGAATCCCCGTTCAATCAACTTCCTGTTATGAAGAGATAACATCAGAAAATCCAGTGTAGTGCGTTGCCATCCCCCTATTTAATCTTCCCGTAGTTTTATCAGATGTGTTAAACCTAACAATAAATCAATGTTAAAAATTATGACTATATTAGTTCGAGTACAGATTATTGGATTCGCTGTATGGAATATTTGAGTGACTAAGTTGCTGGTATGAAATGAAAATATGATTTGATGAAGATCCAGAGCGATGCATACATATGAAAGGAATGCTGAATGATGACGATTTGACGGAATGATAGTTAGAATGCACCGATTTGGAATTTTCCGCCTTTGGATCGAGTTGACTGAAATTAACTTTTACTCTTGATAATTTCATTCTAGATATGACAGCTCTAAATGCCTCCAATTCTTTTTTACGACCGTGCTTCTCGTGTGCTGACAAGAGTGCGGCGATGTGCATTTTGCAATTAGAATTTGGACAACTGAAAAATCGTATCAACTATCTGGAGGGGACATGGTTTGCCCCCGTCCAGATGAAAGAAGCAAACAAGAAAATCCTCCGGCTTGAACACTGCCGCGACAGCCTCTTGGAGGAGAGTCGGTCACAACGAGTCCTCCTGAAAGAACAGTCCCGAGATTACATCAAATTTACACTTCGTCAGAACTTAAAAAACGTGTCAATACACCTTCGGTTATCGATCCAGGGAACATCTTTCCCAGTCACTGCCTGAAGGAAGGGACCCGTTCCACTAAACGACTTCCTTGTTCGGGACATGGGAATGATGCGAACACGCCACTTTCAGAAGTAATTTAAGTAGGCACTAGTGTAACTCCAGTTGCTACCCAGATACCGGTCGTGGATCCAGCTCCATCAGTCGCCGCTGGGAAACACAAACAAAAGACTCAACGCAGACGAGAAAAACAGGCGGAGACTGAAAATGCCCTAGTTGCTTCTCATGAGTAGTGGGGATATATCCCTAACGACCACAGGCCTCCCACTGTTTTCATCTTTTATGGCCATTTTGCCCCTAAAAACGCACAAAAAAACGCTAAAAACCCTTAAAAACGCACATTTTTTATTTTCCTCTATTTCGCAAGATTTAAAAAATATGGAATTAATGCAACAAAACCGAAAAAAAACACCGATAAAGCTATGAAAAACGTAAATCAGCCTGCGGTCGTTAGGGATATATCCCCACTACTTGCAGGTCTACAGGTCTCGGGTCTCGGTGATTGTTGTCTCGCAATCCTGCGGTCTCGGTGAATACAGGTCTTGGTGAATACAGGTCTTGGTAATATAAAAATAAAAAAATAAAAATAAAAAAATAAAAAAATTAAAAAATAAAAAATAAAAAAATAAAAATCTAAAAATAGAAAACATAGGATCCAATAAAAAAATTTATTCTAAAAATGAACTGTAATATTTGCAATAAAGTTTTTAAAAATAAAACAGGATTAATGTCCCACTGTAAGTCGAAGGCTCACTTACTAAAAGAAAATAATCTTAATGACACAAATTCTAAACTCTGTCCTAAATGTAAATGAAGATATCTGCATTCAGGATATAATAAACATTTTGAAAATTGTATCGGAAAACTTAGAGAAGTATTTACATGCCCTCATTGCAACTTTTCAACAAAAATGAATTTCTACTATTTAAAACATTTAAAAGAACACATAAAAGAAACTAATGAAAGACATTCTGAAGGGCATTCTGACGACGACGAGGAAGAATGTCATTCAGAAGGAGAACCTGATCATCTTGAAAGAGAAAAATACAACTGGGACAATTTTAATCACATAGATGAATTTAAATTAAAAATTAATGGACCTGCAACCCCTGGAGAATACATAAAGAGAAATAAAAAAAATATAAAAGATTCTTTCTGTGAAGCTTTAAAAAATTATAAAGCATCAAGGTATAATGTTATAAAATATAAAATCACAATAAAAGCAAAATACTGGAGAGGACCGGTAGGCCAAGGACCAGAAAACACAATTCCTTTAGATGTTGAAATCCCAATGCCTTTTAAATATTTATTTTCAACTAGAGGATTTAATAAAAGCATCAAAGAAATAATTCAAGCAGTAGAAGCAAAACAAGAAGAGGTTGAAAATGAATTAGGAGATTCAAACTTAGTATTTCATAGCTTCCAATCTTTAGTAATTGATTACTGGAGGGGATTACCACCTAATCCTAAATCCTATATTCCTACACCCTTTAAATCTAGAAATGTTATAAACGTACAGAATAAGGATAACAAATGTTTCATGTGGTCAATACTTGCACATTTACATCCTCAAGCTGAAAACCCTCAAAGAGTTTCAAAATACAAAGAATATGAAAATGAATTAATATTCCCCAAGGGATTCACGCATCCAATGAAACTAGAAGACATTCCAGAATTTGAAAGACTAAATAATCTTAAACTTAATATTTATGAACATGTTAAAGGATGGGGACATGGATACAGAGATATTATTCCAATTTATATTTCTGACTATGAGATACAAGGCTATGAAGTACAAGAAGGCGATAGCACGAGGGAGATATATCTTTTAATCTTGGAACATGAAAATAATCAACATTATATTTTAATAAAAAACTTTCAAGCTTTTACATCACCAGAGAATCCAACTTGTGGAGGAGGAACATGTAAAAGATGTCTTCATTATTCAACAACTAAAAACTCTATGATTAAGCATGCAAGATTTTGTGAAAAGGATTCACCAGCTTTAATTAGAATGCCTACAGATCCCAGGATGTATTTTAAAAACTTTTCAAATTTATTACAAACATTAGGAGTTGTCTATGGAGACTTTGAATCTATAAATCGTAAACAAGATATAATTATGCAATATTTAAAAATAATAGAAAAATATAAACTCATGGATGAATGGAAAGCCTCTAAACAGAAGATGAAACCAGAGAGGATGAAAGCCTTTCTAAGAAAAAGAAATAAACCTAATAGTGTTAAAAAAACTAAACAATTACCATCTGCTTATAAATTATTATTTAAAAGTAATTATCCTGAACTCATAGAATCTAGAGAATATGCATTTCAAGGAACTTCAGAAGATGTTTTAAATCATTTTACTACAATTATATTTAAAAATTCAACGGGTGAGTTTCCAATCACATTTAAATATCCTGTATTCCCCGAGGGAGTGGACGGACAGGGAGAAAAACCTGTAAAGGATAACAGATGTAAAGGAATTCAGAGATGTGTAGCAAAGAATCTTTCTCATCAAGATTATATAGATACATTGAATCCAAATCATAAAGATAAAATTGATGAAATACATCAACTTAAAAGTGAAAAGCATGATATTTACTTGATAGAATCCCAAAAAGTATCATTATCAAATTATGATGATAAAAGATTCATACTAAGTGATTTAAAGACAACTCTTCCTATAGGAAATAATTTAATACCGATAATAAAAAATCTTGATAGATTGAATTAGTTATATGGTACAAAGATTACTGATCTTGATATTTATAATGTTGAAATCATTTATCCTGAGAGAATTGAGAAACCTTTATATTCTCAAGTTTTTAATCCTATATGTTTAGAACTTAAATATTTTAATACTGATCCTGAATATATAAAAGGTCTAAGTGATAAAGAATTTAAAGATCATAAAGAGGTTCTAAAAACTAATTTCGAAAAGTTAACATCAGATTCTATCAAATGATTTTTTTCTTTTAAAAATGTCAACAATTAATTTAAGAGTGACAACATCAACCTTTTGAAGGGCAATAAATTTTTTTATGTATGATTCTTTAGCCACTTCTCTCGTTTAATTTTTTTAGAATATTCATTACTTATAACATTAGCACTTTTTAATCTTATAACCTCATTTTTAATATCTTGTATTATTTGATTTGATTTCATTTTTTCTTCGTCTGTTAGGATTCCATCTTCCAAAGCTTTTAATTGAAATAAAAATAATTTAGAGATTCCTAATTCTATTGATAAACAAACTTCTCTATATAAACTTTTCTTTTTAGAAGTATAAGATAATGAAACTATTTCAGTCAAGAAACCATCAGCTACAGAAATACTTCCAAGTATTACAGGTGCAAGAGTAAAGACTGGTAAAGTTATGGGTAAAATAACTGTTAATATTGCAGATGCAAATCCTAAAGAATAACCTATAACTTTTAAAACTGTATTCCCTTTATTCCATCTATTTTTAATTTTTTTATAATGCTTTAATAAATCTTGTAAATGTAAGGTTTCTGATTTAAATTCTTTTACTCTCATAATTTCAAGTTCTGTGGGAGCCGAGGCCTTGGAACCTTTGTGACCTTCGGAATAATATCCTGATGATCTCAATTCTGGAGGGAGCTCTGGATAAATTTTTTCTTCTCTTACTTCTTCCATCTTTTGGACTTTGTCCATTTTAATAATTAAAAAAATAAGACTTTATTCTTCTGAGCACCATCTGGTACCAATACTCGGATATCAAAAGAAACTCTTGTTGAGAGGATATCTTTATACAATTCTCTCAATGCTTTACGAACTTCATCAACATCAACCTTTTTTTCATAAAATATTAAATCTATATATTGTACAAGTGTGCTTTTAAAAATAATATTCTTACTTTTAACTTTATGTAGTCCATGTGAATGAGTATTAACATACCAATCTCCGTGTGGTAAATCATAACTAGTCATTATAACATCACCCTTTTCAAGCTTACTATTATAATCACATTTCACAAACCATTTCATTCTTTCATTATCATCATCAAACAAAAAGAAATAAGGATCAATAATCTTTACAACCATAAAAACACCCCATTCTTTACTGTTTGTTGTTATTAAACTTGGTTCTATAAAATGTTTATATGTATGGGGTAATAATGTTTTATTCTGTTCTAATTCAGCAGCTCTTTTTCTAATACTATGTGTGGTGTTAATGTGTGTTCCATGAGACTCTAAATTTGAAATTCTTTTATTAAATGATGTAATCATCTCATTTATTATATTATATATTGTATTAAATTTAGTATTCATAATTTGTTTATCTTTAGAATTTAATATGCTAGTATTTAACTTTACAACTTGTTCAGTTAACAGACTTTGTAACTTGTCAAATTTATCATTAAATCGTTGTTCGATATTATTAAGCTTTGATTCCATTGAATCCATTTTTGTTGTTAATGAACTTTCAATTCTTGTTGTTGTTAAATCAGTATAATTTTTAACACCATCAACATATTTTTTATTAACTGCATCAGCTTCATCAGTTGGAAAAGATAATTCTTTTATCTTGTGTCCATTTAAAATTAAATCACCCTTCATTGAATCACCTCTTTCATTAATATATTTATTTTCTGTTAAAGTTAATATTTCTTCTGTATTAAACCCTGTTTTTATTGTTCCACCACCTCTATTACATGGAATATAAGAACTCATTTATTAATAATTTAAAATGACATGTGGAACTTCGTATTCAAACCTGTTTCAAATGTAAATACATTGAAATCTCTTCGCCATTAAAATCAATCAATTCTCCTTCTTGATTAAGAATTTTAAAATTAATATCCATTATATATTTTCTACATAAAGGTAAATAATTTGGAGGATTCATTCTTTCAACTATTTTATATCCCATAGGAACTGTGTTTGAGGGAAAGGAATATAAAACATTTGTTTGTTTACCATTATTATAAGAACCTGTTATACAATCGCAATGAATATTTATTGTGTTTGTATTTATTATTTTTATAATATTTTCTGATGTTATTATTTTATCTTCTTTTATGGTTATATCCATAGGTTTAAATCCTAAAACTGTGTGAAAGAAACAATTATCTAAAAAACTAATTTTTATATTCTTCAAAGTCATTACACATTTTGAAGTTGGTATATCCATTTTAATTTTAATACCTTCATTTGTTTTTTTAGAAAGTATATCATTTAAATCTTTTATCTCATATGCCCCAGGTTCTATTGTTATAATTTCTGGTTTATGCCCATCACGAGTTTGAATAGTAAATTTATTATTATCTTTAGTTATATTAAAAATAGTATTATAAGCACAAAACCATAATAGACCTAATTCATAATTTAAATTTTGATCTAATTTTATTGAATCTTGAAAGTTTATAGTAAAGTCTGATTCTTTTGAATTTATAGATAAAGTTCTTGAATATTTATCTGACATTATGTTTACCATTTTTTTTAAATTATCTTCCGGAAGGTTGCGAAGCTCCATTTTCATAGTATAGATTTTAAATCATTATAAATTTCTTGGATTAAGGAAGTGAAACCTTCTCCTTTGGATTTATTCAATCTATACAAAACATATAAGCTTAAAATACCACATATTTTAGTATTATTAGGTTGAACTTGTAAAGAATTAAAAGTGTAGTCCGAGAGATAGTCTTCAACTTCTTTAGTGGGTTTAATCCCAAAAGAATCAAAGTATATAGATTTATTATATATACAAACCCAATGAGATCCTTTTTCATTTGAATTTTGATAATTTATAATGATATTCTTTGGAGTGTCTTCTTTCAGACTCGACAATTCATCATTCATTAATATTTTTATTTTTAAATTTAAATAATCTGCATAATCTTTTAAATCAAAATTTGTTTTTGTATTTATTCCAAATGTTTTTAAAAAATCTAATATTGAAGGAGTCATTTTATATTTTATAACTTCGTATTTATAACTTCGTATACTTATTAAATTTATCTTTTGAAATTAGTCCTTGTTTTAATAATTCTTTAGAAATCTTTAAAATATCAGAATCTAAATTATTATGTCCTGCTTTTTTAGCTGCTAATAGTTTTCTTAATTCAATAAAAAGATTGATTGGGTTTATCTCCTTACCCTTTCCCTGGCCCTGGCCCTGACCCTCTCCTTCTGTAACAATATCATTTTTATTTAAATATTTCTTTAAATCTTGAATATGTTTTGCTTTAGCACTACCATGTACTAATTCTATTAAATTTAAATATTTTTTAATTTCTAGAAGATCAACATTCTCTGAGGGATATCCACAAACTAATCCATAAAAATCATCTGTAAATTCAAAATCTAGGTGTTTAGTATTATAAACATTTTGTGAATGAATACGTGATTTATTTTCTGAATTTAAATATAACAGAAAGTCATGTTTATTAATTGTTATTATTTGATATCCTTCAACATTAATATTAAATGTAGGTTTAATTGTTTTACTTAAACTCACATTAATTTTAGGATCAAGTATAAGAGGTTTTATATTTAAATCTTCCAACCATGGTAATTCTTTTAAATCTTGTTTATCTTCCAACTCTTTAATTTTTAAAACTTCTAACTCTTTTATGGCTTTAATTGTTGGTCCTTGTTGTTGTTGGATTACCTCATTTAATATTATAGATTCAGCGTGTTGAGTTGTATCTTTTTTATTATATTTATCTTGTTCTGATTGTAATTTTTTTAAAAGTGCTAATCTTTCTTCATATACCATTTTAATGGTATTAAAAATGGTATCATTTTGGTAAAGGATCCGTTGGAAAGGGTTTCAAGTATAAACCTTTGCCCTGGCCCTTCCCATTTTTAGTTTTACAAAGGCATCCATTCTTTAAAGATTTACATATTTTTTTTAAATCATCTTTATCTTTTGTAGATAAAGATTCAGATGTAGAAATTTGATTTTTTAAAAAATCATTTAAACCACGACCTTTATAAGGATCAAGATAAAGACCTTTCCCTCCCTTCATTTTCTCGATTTCAGTTTGTAGTTTTTCTTTTTCTAGGTCTGTCTTTTGAGATTCTTTAGCTTTTTGAACTGTAGTTGCAATTCCTCCAGCTATTCCAGCAGCACCTGATAGTCCGGCAATGATTGCAGGTATTAAAGCCGCCAGAGGAAGAATCCCTCCTTCCTTTAGCTTTTCTTTAACTTGTTCTTTTACATGTTTTCCAATAAAATATTTTTTACCAGAGATTACTACTGATTTATTTTTATTTGAATTTATTAATTCTTGCAAAGATTCCTCTGTAGGGTTTTGTGTTGTCATTTTATAATAAATAAAAATGGATACTTGGAAACCAATTTTAAATAGACATAAATCTAAATTTAATAATAAAGTATTTCCTGATAATTTTAGATGCTTAATTATTGGATCTTCTGGATGTGGAAAGAATGTTCTTCTTATGAGAATGTTATTAGAAGATGGTTTTTTGGATTATAATAATTTAATCTTTTATTCTACAACCATTAACCAACCGGAATTACAACTTTTGAAATGTGGATTTGAAAATAAATTAACTAAAAAAGCTATAATTGATATTTTTAAAAATCAACATAGATATCCTGAAGAAGTTTTTCAACCTTGTGATATGGTTGATTGGTATAAGGAAAATATTTTAGAATCAGATGGACAAAGTCCTCTATATATTAATAAAAATGATTATATAGGGGATGGAATCCAGATCTTATTCTCTAATAAACCTGAAGATGTTTTACATTGTGATTTACTTCCTAAAGATAAAAAGAATCTAGTTATATTTGATGATGTTGCTAATATGAAAAATCAAGAGATTCAAAAGAGTTACTTTACACGAGGTAGACATAATAATTGTAATGTTATTTATATATCTCAAACATATTATGCTTTAGATAAAAACTCTATAAGAAATAATTCTAATTGTTTTATATTTTTTAAATTAGACAAGCGTGATAAGAATATGATTTATAATGATTTATTTTCAAATGTTGAACCTGATAAGAATATGTTTGATATGTTTGTTGATAATCATTGGAAAGAAAAATATAATTATATTTATTTGGATAGAGAAGAAGCTGAAATATGGAAAAGTTTGTTTTAGGGCTTGTCGACTTAAAAATCTGTTTTCTGTAGTTCATTATTATAAAATCTACCTAATATTTTTTCATTATTTAAATCAATGATGCTATATGTTATTGGAGTTGTATAATGTATTTTATTTATAATAAAAATTTCATTTGTCCATTTTGCTGTGAATCCTTTTTCAAATTTATTTTTATATTTAAATATTCTTACTCGGTCACCAATTTTAAACTTTGGTTTTATAGGGGTTGTATCAACAATAACATCATTTTCAATATTTACCACTTTAATGGTTTCAGGCTTCATGGAAGCATTTAAAGGTGTTGATTTTATAGAACTATGTACATCATTATTATATTCATTTACAATCTTTTGTAACAATTCATTGTTCCATTTTTGTTTTCCAATAGCAGTAAAATATTTCCACATTTTATTTTTTAATGTTCTATTTAATCTTTCAACCACAACTGCTTTTCCTTCGTTTTCTGTTGAATATAATTTAATATCATTTTCATTTAAAAACTTTGTAAAAACTTTGTTATAAAATTCTGTTCCTTTATCACACCATAAATATTTTGTAATTCTTTGATATTCTTCAAATATATTTTCAAATGCTTCTGTAATTGAATATCCTGTTTTATTTTCTAAACACCTTGCAAAAGCAAATCTTGTATATAAATCTATTACTGTTAAAATTATTTTATATTTTTCAGGGTCTGATGATTTGGGCATAAAGACTAAATCAGCAGACCATGTTTGATCTTTTTCATGTACTTGAACTTTTAAATATTTTTTATTTTTTCTAAATTCATGGTGTAATTCGTTGGCATATTTTATTTGTGATTCTGTTGGGGTTTGTAAGGGTTTATTCTCAAAGAGTTGATTCTCAAGGGATCTTTCAACGTCTGCTTGTTCAATAATCCTTTTATTAGCAACATCTTTTGCTTTTCTAGGAAGTCCTGCTCCTATGAAAATCTTACCTTTCATTGCTAATTTAACTAGAGCTCTTTGAATCTTTTCCTTGCTTGATGGATTTTGTATATTATTTAAATCATGTATTAAATTCACATCAGCAACATGTCTATCTCTAAGATCTTCAGAGTTGTAAGCAATGTCATGTTTTAAAGCTGCTTGATCAATTCTATTTATTGGTTCTTCTCCTTGTTTAGGATTATTATTTTCATCTAATCTAATATCTAATCTTGTTCCTGGCCCAGTATAATTGTGACGGAATAAATGTCTTTCACCTGGATATTTTTCTGTAGTAAAAGGTTTTAATATTGAAGATGTTGTTTTTGAAGATTGTAGGTCGCCTCCTGTAATATCAACTCTCGTATGTTTTTTAGTTTTGAGATGACTTGCTTTGTGATGTCTTGTAACTTGACAATTACAACTTTCACATGTCCAATATTTACTCATTTTAAAAGTTTTTTTATGGGGGAATCTACTTATGAAGAATCTCCCCTAACATTTTCAATAATTGAAATCTTTCCACCATATAATTTCATTTCTATTTTCTTTTCTTCTAATATTAATGTATATACTTTAGCTTTAAAATTAGAATCCTTTGTTACATGAAGTGTAACATCAACATTATTTATGGCTAGGCGATCATCTTGGTCTGATACATTTATACAAAATATAGAATATAAATTTTTGAAATCTTCTAAACTTAATTGCGGTTCAACTTTGAAATCATAACATGTTTCAATATAATTTAGATATGGGAATATGTTTTCATTATTTTCAATATTAAATTCCATTCTATTTATTGGATAATAAGAACTATTTAATTGAATTTGGATTGTTTTTAAATTATCATCTCCAATCTTTTGAATAAATAGATTGTTATTTTTTTGGAAAGATGAATCTACTTCTTTGAATCCAATCAAGATATATCTTGGTCGGTATGCTAAATTTGCTACCTTTATAGAATATGTTGAACCCTCTGTCATACTAAATTCACTACAGATTCGATTTAAATAATTTACATTTATAGATTTGTTGGAATTTAATCTTTCAAGGAGTTTGATTTCAGAATGTGGATTTAATGTCCATTCAGGTATATGCAATTCAAGTGTTGATAATTTTAATTTAGCTTTTGTATCTGCAGCTCCATAGAACAATCTTTTATCACCTTCTAGTCTATTACAGATGAGTTCTATAAAAACATTATGGAGCACCCGGTTATAGTTTTGAAGGAATCCGAACAAGTGTTTTAATTCAAAATAACCTTCAAATTTTTTCAACTTATAAAGTTCAGCTCTTTTATAGTAAGCATAATTTATATCTAAACCATCTTTATCTAAATCTCCTTTATTAACATCAGGAATCCAACCTGTTAATTCACCATATTCATTTTTATAATCACAACCAGTCAAAATAAAATTTAACATTGTAGAATATACTCCTGGATGTAAAACAGTTTCAATTTCTGATGATCCTAGTTTTAATCTCATGTTGGAGAATAAATTTGGAAAGAAATTATTTTCTAGGGTTATATCTTTGTTTGCTTCAATTTCTAATTCAATTTTATAATATAATTTGGCATTACAAATATCTATTGGGTTTGATGTTTGAAGAGATTGAAAAACTATATCACCCCTACGATTTAAGTTTGCAATAGATCCTGAAGTTGGCGAGATTTTTAAAATATCATTTTTCTTGATTTCATGAGTAAATTCTTTATTATAATCAAGATTTAATTTATTTTTTTCTTGAATTTTAAGATTTATATTATTCATTTTTATAATAAAAATTTAAAAAATGATAAAAATCCGAACTCCGATAGCGCAGTGGGCTAGACTGGCACAGTGGTTCAAATGCTAGCGGTTCAAATCACGTCTGAGTTTAGTTTTTTTTTCAACATAAAATAATATTAAAAATTTGAAAAAATTATTGAAAATGGTGTGGGTATCTTAGATTTATAAAGTACTTGTATATTTTATTTTATTTATTTTATTTTATTTTATTTTTTTATTAATTAAAAATTTAAAAAATGACAAAAATCCAAAGCCCGATAGCGCAGTGGGCTAGACTGGCACAGTGGTTCAAATGCTAGCGGTTCAAATCACGTCTGAGGTTAGTTTTTTTTCAACATAAAATAATATTAAAAATTTGAAAATAATATTGAAAATAATTTTTGAAAATAAATATTAAAAAAATATATAGTGTGGGTATCTTAGGAAATAAATCTTGTTTATTTTATTTATTTATTAATTAATTAATTTTTAAACATAAATATGAAAAAAAAAATATTGAAACGGGTGATGGTGGCGAACCGGTAATTATCGCCACCAGTCTTTCGAACACCCCCGGATCGATTCTATAATGTGCACATTTATTTCTTGGTTGTTTTCGGACCTCTTTCGGATTCGCTTTCGAATTCATTTGTACTTTCGAGCAGCACACTTAAAACGCCGATGAAATCGACTTCGTGAGCGAGAAGCGAATAATAAGGTGTGCTGCTATTATCGAATTGATTCTGATATATAAGTCTGGCCAGCTTGTATATTGGAAGAGATTTGATAAACGAAAGAGGTTGAAATAAAAAAAAAAAAAATGATCCGGATCAAAAAAAACTGTTGAGAGGACAGTGAAAAAAAAAATACCACTGTCCTCTCAGAGCAGTTTTACTATTTTCATAAAATTTTTATTCTTCAAGATTAAGATTTATAAAATTATAAATTAGTCAAATAGCAACTTGCTAGTTGACATCCTCAAGTAGTGTGTTTATATCCCTAACGACCGCAAGCCGACAAACGTTTTTCATAGTTTTATCAGTATTTTTTCCCCGTTTTATTAATATTTTTGTTGTTTTTTTAATATTTTTGTTGTTTTTTTTAAGTCTTTATTTTGAAACCAAAATGTCTTCAGAATAAAGAAATTAAAAGATATAGGTTTTTAGGGGTTTTAAGTGTTTTTTTTTACGTTTATGGGGGAAAAATAGGTATAAAACATGAAAACAGTGGGAGGCCTGTGGTCGTTAGGGATATATCCCCACTACTCTCATGTCAAAGCAATGGCCGACATGATTGTTGCGATGGAATCAGCCAAGTGTCCACCATATAGGATAGTATCTGCCGTCAGCTCGCGGGCAATCGAAAACGAAACAGTTTATTTCGAGCTTGAGCAACTTATGTGGGAGGCCAAAGAGGAGGGGTTCTGGGAATCTTTTACGTAACTTCCTCCCCCCACACTAGATCACAACCTCAGTATCGCCTATCGACAAGTCAACCAAATCACCGTGCAGGAACTGACATAAGATCTGGAAATGTGATGTGACCACCTGTAATAATGTCCAATATAATTTTCTTGTTTATGACCTGTTCTTCTTGAATGTATTTGAGGATGCCTGCCAGAGTATGAATGAGTAATTTGATCAGCGTATGACAGTATGTAGAGGTTGAATTAGCGCATATGCGGAACTCACACATAAGAGGCGGGTTTTATTAAACCCAAAATAACGATGAAAGAGAATCGAAAACTGAGAGCTGAAGGAGTGTTTTTCATGTCCATGTTTGAGTTAATTGAGATAATGGACTATTGAGAATAATACTGTAGTCGCGTAGTCAAAACCTATCCATGATCTCCAACCAGGACCAGTTGGATAGTAATATTTGAGTTTAATGAGAGGTGAGACCTTTTATTGGCACTCTAGAACCCGTAGAGAATTGCTATAAAGGAGTAGTTGTAACGCAGCAGCTCACCTGCCTTATAGAGTTCGCCGACTTGGGGCATTACCAACATGGATTAATTTTAATGGGCATCTTGTCGTATGATGGTAAGTCGTGTGGGTGTCTCCAACTAGTTAATAAGTTAGAACCTAGCGTGCAGGCTGTAGGATATGATTCGTGAACGTATAACGTCTCCTAGACTATCGAAGCCATGTAAGTCAACTCCTTGGGTATACCCAACAATATAATAAGCGTATAAAGGAATTTAAATGATGTGCAGCAATCGCCTTTTTCGGACATTTTTTAAAATTAAGAATATGCATTTCGGAGAAAACTATTTTTCTAAATAATTTTTGAAATATGCAACATCAAAGTTTTTAATTAAACTTATCTTTATTAAAAATATTTTTCTTTTTATTCTGTGGAATTGAATCTGCTTAGCGATATTTCTTACAATATTAACTATAAATTATTTTTATTTTATTTTAGATAAATTATTGTCTTTTTTTGACAACCTCGCGATTTCGTGACGATAGTAAAAATTGAAATTAATTGATAAATCGCACTAATTGTGAAAAATCTTTTTTGGATTTAGTTTTAGACTGCTAAAATTAGATATGTATTATTGTAAATTTTAATAAAAATATGTATGTAAATAAAATTAAGTATGCACCGCATTTTATTCATTTTAAGCGTATTATCGCACTTGGAGTAGTATAGCAATTCTAGGCAGAGGTTGGGAATTCTAAATTATAGGGTTGTCCCCGAGTCATGTTTTTTGACTTTTGTGATTAATAATAGATTTCAAACCCTGGTAGGATAATTTAAGGATTTTAAAATGTTGTTGACATGATTCTTGTATCCGAAAATTAAAGTACAAAATTTACAACTCATATTTTAAATTCGGCCCCGTACAAATTTCAACTTTGTTTCATTTCTTTTATTTCTTAATTTTAAATAAAATATGTGAGTTGCAGAATTCAATTATTGTTGATTATAATCCATGGTCAAGTATGACGGGAAAAGTTAAAATGATAATAAAAATAAAGTTAATTTTTAAAATTTTTCCTTATAAATTATATGGTAAGTGAAATTCCTTCTATTTTTAGCAACTTCCTTGTTATGGAACGAACAAACAAACAAACAAATTAATGACGGCTATTATATTATTATTTATATTTTAAGCCCAGGCATTAAACTTAGTTACTGCTTTCAGTAAAATCGTTTTCATCATTGATCTATTTTTATTCTATATCCCTTTTATTTTCATTTTTTCAGACTGTAGATCATTCATTTATTTATTCATTTATTTATTTTATCTATAGTCTGAAAAGAAATTAAAATAAAGAAAATTTGTTATTTTCATAATTTATAAATGAGTTATAAATAAAAATAAAATTTTATAAATAATATAATTTTATATTAAGTGATTCGTAGACAGATTTATTTATTTCATTAATCAAAATTAGGAAGTATTTATTGTTCTATAAGACATAATATGCAAAATCATAATTCAATTGTTATTTATCCCCGTAATAATACAAAATAATTAATTCTTAGTATAAGATATGAATTAGAAATTTCCAGCTTCATAAATTGTTACGGATTTTTAAATTTAATATCAATTTAAATATATAATAAGAACTTTTTTTATAAAATTTCACCACTGATTTCTTTTCTATTGACATTGCGTTTATTAAAAAGATTGACTATGAATCAGTAAATATATCAAAAACATCGATATATTTACTGATTCATAGTCAAGCTTATTAATAAATACAATATATATAAACCTAAATAAATTATTCATTAATATTTTTAAAACGTTAATGGCAGACTTGTCACCAGATTAACTTGCATCTTAAAGGAAACCCTTATAATTTATCTGGTGGAGTATACTGCAATATACTACAGATTCCTTCTATGCTACACCGTGTCAACGGCACTAGTTGATGGCTGTGACAATAATTTAAAACCTTTTTAAAAAATGATAAATTTTCGAGAAAATTGTATTAATAAACAATATTATTCGTGAATTAAAATTTACCAATGAAATTAAATATTAAAAATATATAAGTTTTAAACCAATTGTTGGGATATTAATAATCTTTTCGATCTGGCTTCTGGTGTTCAATTATTAAACAAATAAAACTTGAATCCCAACAAAAAACCTTTATTTTAAACAAAATTAAATATACTTGATTTCAATTGATTACTCGCATTATAAACACCCGATGGAAGTCTCAATTGGTTCAAAGATCAAAATGCAACCTAATTTAATTTCTTTGACTTTGCTTCTCTGACTCTGGTATTAATTTGTTAATATTATTTCTATTTACGTTATTCGACCAACTGACCAATTTAACTATTTGCTCTTAGTATTTTTACAAATTTTCCACCCATTTAGTTTACAGTTAATTCCAGAATTTTCAAATTGCTGTCAATAAAATATTGGGTTGTTTTTGAGTGTGTAATTTATTGCCCAATTAGACTTGGTTTTGAGATTGTTTTCCTAAATTGATTTTGTTTTCCTAAATTTTATTTATTGGTACATTTAAGCTGACATTCGGTTGAATTCTCCTTGATTATTGGACTTGCCTCTAAAATTAAATAAATTGATTTGTTTTTTGATTCCTGACATTTCTATGAATCAATTTAAAATTATTTTATACGTCTTTAAAATTTCAATTTTCATCGATTACTACTTTATTCTAACTTTAATTAATTTTTTAATTATAAGATAACGCCAATCAAACATTCTTTTCACAATTAATTTCGACAGTTTTCCTGTCATCATCAGGTGGGATATAATAACTCATAAAATTAAGGATTTTAAACAAATTTAATTATATATAAAAAAAATTTTTAATTTTATAAAAAATATATTATTTTTTTAAAATTTTAACATTTAAAATTTAATTTAATAATTTAAAAAGTTTTTTTTAATTATTTAATTTAACACAACAATCAATACATACAATACACAAAAGCTTATTTAAAAACACTCAACACACAAGTATTTACTGCATTCTGCACATTAATTTTCGGATTCAATGATTTTATCAACAACGCCTCACAAATCACACGTTCCCAATAATTATCGAAGTTTTTTAATAAAATTTTAAAATCAGACATACCTATTTTAATCTTACAGCCCTTATTGTGCTCACCAATATTGGTCAAAGCCTTCGGTCTACAATGTTCTCGAGCTCGAATACAGAGATGCAGGGAAATCTCTCCAATGTATGTGGCATTACACCCATTACATGTAAACTGATAAACGAGATCGGAACACAATTCAACCAGAGTTTTTGACTTATTAATAAACATATTGCGTACTTTCCATGAAGTTGACACTATCCTATAGTTTAAATTTCCTAACTGCTTTCTTATCTTCACTTTATAATCCTTAAAACCTTCTGAGTACGGCAATACTAACACAAATTTAGGCTCATCATCCTTGCTCACACTATTTAATTTATTTAACTCATCAGACTCACACAACTCAACAAAATCACACCCAGATTTTAACTCGCCAGACTCACACATCTCAACAAGATCACACCCAGATTTTCTCAAACATGGATCCTTAGGATTTTTAATAAATTTGTCAACAGTCTCTTTCACCATAATTACTAAAAAGGATTTTGAATAACCGTTCTTCATTAACAATTCAACCAATATGTCAACACTTTTTACTGAATTTTTAAAAGTAGAAGACAAAGACCATGCACGATAAATCAACCCCTTCACCATATTTCTTTTATACTTGAATTCACAAAAACTTTCGGACGAAGTATATAGACCAGTATAAGTTGGTTTTCTATAAATCTCTGTCTCATTGTGTTTCTCTTTGCGTTGTATTAACAGATCCAAGAAAGCAAGCGATGATTTTTTCTCCGTTTCACATATGAATACAATGTTTTATGTAGACTATTCATATAATGCAAAAACGGGTCAACATGCCTCTGATTTTCAAATATAAGAAAAATGTCATCCACATACCGTTTATAAACAGTGGGTTTCATACCTTGGAAAGATGCAATTTTCTTTTCTAAGCTTGTTAAAAAATTGAAGCCATCGTTGGTGCTAAAGGAGAACCCATAGCAACTCCATCTATTTGTTGATACCATTCATTATTGAAAAGAAAATTGATTTTTGAAGTTGCAAATACAGGAAGTTCGCGAAATGCTGTTCTATCCAAAATATGATGTTCAGAAATATTTTCATTCCATAACAAGCAACATAATTCAATTGTTTCAACCAATGGTACATTAGTAAACAGACTACAAACATCAAACGAAACCATAATTTCATCCATACTTTGTCTTTTATATTGTGCAATGCAGGAAACAAATTCAAAACTATCTTTACATTCAAATTCTGATCGTATTAATGGTTTCAATAATCCATCCAAAAATTTGGCTATTTTGTACTGGGCAGTGCCAATCATGGATAAAACAGGTCTCATAGGCACGTCATCTTTATGGATTTTTGGAAGCCCATACATTTTTGCTGGTTGTGATCCCATTGGGCGAATAGATTTAAACAACTCTTCATCAATTTGCTTATTTTTAATTAATTTATTCAGTATTTCTTTCAACAAATTCTCATCCTTTAGAGGAGGCTGTATTCCATTTTTTCCGTTATTCCAATTTTTTAATTGATTCTAACAATTTGTAATTTACTATTTTATTTGACATTTTTGTATAATCCCAACACAATTTATGTGTAAACTTATTGATTTAGTTTCTCTTTGGAGATTTTTGATTAGGAAAATTTTTGACATCTGTTAGATAATTTCACCCCTTCAAACACTCATCTAGAAAAGCATCTTTATGAAACCACATTGAAACTTTAATTAAATCAAATGGTGTAAAAAAGAAAATGTATTAAACTGAAAATGTTAGTAGTGTGTTTATATCCCTAACAACCACAAGCCTCCCAACTGTTTTCATGTTTTATACCTATTTTTCCCCCATAAACGTAAAAAAAAACACTTAAAACCTTAAAAACCTATATCTTTTAATTTCTTTATTCCGAAGACATTTTGCTTTCAAAATAAAAACTTAAAAAACAACAAAAATATTAAAAAACAACACAAAATGTTAATAAAACAGGGAAAAAAAATACTGATAAAACTATGAAAAACGTTTGTCGGCTTGCGGTCGTTAGGGATAGATACACACTACTTGCAGGTCGCCAGTTTATCAAGTCGCCAGTTTATCAAGTGGCCAGTTTATCAAGTCGATAGTTTGTCAAGTCGATGATGCAATCGCTGCGGTCTTGGCAAGTCGACAGCTTGGTAAGTCGACAGCTTGGCAGGTCGATAGCTTGGCAAGCTGCTAGAATATAAATATAAAAAAAATAAAAAAAAAATAAAAATAAAAATAAAAAAATAAAAAAAATAAAAATAAAAAAAAATAAAAATAAAAATAAAAATAAATATATAAAAATTTAAAATTTAAAAACAACGTATCCAGTAAAAAAATTTTTTCTAAAAATGAATTGTAATATTTGCAATAAAGTTTTTAAAAATAAAACAGGATTAATTTCTCACTATAAATCGAAAGCTCACTTACTAAAAGAAAATAATCTTAATGACACAAATTCAAAAGTTTGTACTAAATGTAAAGGAAGATTTCTACATTCTGGATATAATAAACATTTTGAAAATTGTATCGGGAAAAATAGAGAAATATTTACATGTCCTCATTGTAACTTTTCAACAAAACTAAATTTCTATTATTTAAGACATTTAAAAGAATGTAAAAATAAAAAACAAAATTCTGACGTTGAAGAATGTCATTCAGAAGGAGAACCTGATCATGTTGAAAGAGAAAAATACAACTGGGATGATTTTAATCATATAGATGAATTTCAATTAAAAATTAATGGACCTGCAACCCCTGGAGAATATATAAGGAGAAATAAAAAAAATATTAAAAATTCTTTCACTGAAGCTTTAAAAAATTATAAACCAACAAGGTATAATGTTATAAAATATAAAATTACAATCAAAGCAAAATATTGGAGAGGACCAGAAGAAAAGACAACTCCTTTAGATGTTGAAATTGGAATACCTTTTAAATATTTATTTTCAACTAGAGGATTTAATAAAAGCATCAAAGAAATAATTCAAGCAGTAGAAGCAAAACAAGAAGAGGTTGAAAATGAATTAGGAGATTCAAACTTAGTATTCAACTCTTTCCAAACTTTAGTGATTGATTATTGGAGAGGATTACCACCTAATCCTAAATCTTATATTCAAACACCCTTTAGATCTAGGGTTGTTATAAATGTACAGAATAAGGATAACAAATGTTTCATGTGGTCAATACTTGCATATTTACATCCTCAAGCTGAAAACCCTCAAAGAGTTTCAAAATACAAACAATATGAAAATGAATTAATATTTCCCAAGGGATTCACACACCCAATGAAACTAGAAGACATTCCAGAATTTGAAAAACTAAATAATCTTAAACTTAATATTTATGAACATGTTAAAGGATGGGGACATGGAAGGAAAGATATTATTCCAATTTATATTTCTGATAGTGATAGCACGAGGGAGATATATCTTTTAATCTTGGAAGAAGGAAATAATCAACATTATGTTTTAATAAAAGACTTTCAAGCTTTTACATCACCAGAGAATCCAACTAGTGGAGGAGGAACATGTAAAAGATGTCTTCATTATTCAACAACTAAAAACTCTATGATTAAACATGCAAGATTTTGTGAAAAAGATGATCCAGCTTTAATTAGAATGCCTACAGATCCCAGGATGTATTTTAAAAACTTTTCAAATTTATTACAAACATTAGGAGTTGTCTATGGAGACTTTGAATCTATAAATCGTAAACAAGATATAATTATGCAATATTTAAAAATAATAGAAAAATATAAACTCATGGATGAATGGAAAGCCTCTAAACAGAAGATGAAACCAGAGAGGATGAAAGCCTTTCTAAGAAAAAGAAATAAACCTAATAGTGTTAAAAAAACTAAACAATTACCATCTGCTTATAAATTATTATTTAAAAGTAATTATCCTGAACTCATAGAATCTAGAGAATATGCATTTCAAGGAACTTCAGAAGATGTTTTAAATCATTTTACTAAAAGTATAAATGATCTAGAACATGAAATATTTAAAATATTAAAAACAAAGTATCCTCAAAAAATTTCTAATCAACAACAACAAGAATATGAAAATACTTCCAACTGTTGGATGTGTAAACAAGACATTCTTCCTGATGATAAAGTTATAGATCACGATCATTTAAAAAAGGAAAATAATTATCGAGGAGCAGCCCATAGAAATTGTAATCTTAATTGTCATACTCCTAAATTTGTACCAGTTATATTTCATAATCTTTTTGGTTATGACATACATCTATTTATTAAACATTTAGCAGAAAATGCTAAAAACTCTTTCAAAGTTATAGGACTTACAAAGGAAAAATATAAATCAGTTGAATATGGAAAATTAAAATTTATAGACTCGTTAAACTTTCTCCAAATGTCTCTAGATGGAATAGCTAAAACAATGAAAGCAGAAAATTTTAAAATCACTCGAGAATTCTTGGAAAAAAATAATATCCCCCCAGAAGAATATCCTACATGCTTAGCAAAAGGAATATATCCCTATGACTATGTTGATTCATTTGAAAAATATAATGAAACAAAATTACCAGAGAAAGAAGATTTCTATTCCCAACTTCAAAAATCTCATATTACAAATCAAGAATATTCTCGAGCAAATAAAATGTGGGATCTTTTCAACTGTAAAACTTTAGGAGAATATACAAGTATGTACTTATCCCTAGATGTTTATATTCTAGCAGATTGCTTTGAAGAATTTACAAAATCTTTTGTTCTTAAACCTTATAATTATATAACAGCTCCTTCTTTAGCTTGGGATACTATGTTATATACCATTTGGACTTCAGATCTTCCAGAATCTGATAAAATTATAGATCTTTTAACCGACCAAGACATGTTTAATTTAATTAAAACAAACATTAGAGGAGGAGTATCCTCAGTAATGGGGAATAGAGAAATAAAAGCTAGAAATGCAATAACTACTAGCCGAAAAATATCTAAACACCCTGATCCATATATAAAACTTAACAATGAGGAACTAAAAGAAGTATTAGAAGGAATGAAAAATCCTCTATTTATACTTTATATAGATGCAACAGCTTTATATTCAGGAATTATGACTCAATATTTACCAATGAGTGACTTTCAGGAAATATATCCTCCAGAATGCCCCTCAGAAGAAGAATGCCCCTTAAAAGACCTTATGAAAGAAATACTTTCAACTCCTAAAGATTCTCCAATAGGATACTTTGTAGAATGTGACCTCGACTACCCAGATGATATAAAATCAGGAACAAGACATTTCCCTTTAGCTCCTATAAGAAGAAAGATTGATATCAACGAACTTTCACTCTGGCAAATCTCACAAGATAAACCTCCAACAATGAAACTTCTTTGTGATCAAACAGATCGAACTTATTATCTTTGTCACTATAGACTCCTCCAGTTTTATCTTTCACAAGGAATGATATTAAAAAAAGTTCATAGTGTCATAAGATTTAAACAAGCAGCATTCATGAAGACTTTCATCGAGGAGAACATTCGTTGTCGAAACATTGCAAAAAGAGAAGGTAACCTTTTAAAAGACAATAATTATAAACTTTTAAACAATTCAGTCTTTGGGAAGACAATGGAGAATGTTGATAAATATACTCATATTGAACTCCTAACAAATACCCCGAAAGATATAGCCCGTTATAATCGTATGCTAGGAAAGCCTACATTTAAAAACGCACAAGTATTTTCTGAAAGTCTTACTGCAGTAGAACTAAAGAATTATGAGAAAACATATAATAAACCAATATTTATTGGCTTTGCAATTTTAGAACTTTCAAAATTACAAATGTATGAAACATATTATAACATCTTACAACCTATATATGGATCGAATATAGCAATGCATGCAATGGATACAGATTCAATGTTTTTAACAATAAGAACTCACGATTTACAAAGTGATATCTCTGAAAATCCTATACTTTCAAATTTAATAAATTCATCTGGAGAATTATTTTCGTTTAAAGATGAAAAACCTTTTACTCCTATAGAAAATGGAATATTTATTCGTGCTAAACAATATTCATATGAAACATTTACAAATCCTAAATTTGAAGAACATACATTTATATTTAAAACCCCAGAAACAGAAGAAAGCATTACACATAGATATCCTATATTCCCTAAAGGACCTGACGGACAAGGAGAAAAACCTGTAAAGGATAACAGATGTAAAGGAATTCAGAGATGTGTAGCAAAGAATCTTTCTCATCAAGATTATATAGATACATTGAATCCAAATCATAAAGATAAAATTGATGAAATACATCAACTTAAAAGTGAAAAGCATGATATTTACTTGATAGAATCCCAAAAAGTATCATTATCAAATTATGATGACAAAAGATTCATACTAAGTGATTTAAAGACAACTCTTCCTATAGGAAATAATTTAATACCGATAATAAAAAATCTTGATAGATTGAATTAGTTATATGGTACAAAGATTACTGATCTTGATATTTATAATGTTGAAATCATTTATCCTGAGAGAATTGAGAAACCTTTATATTCTCAAGTTTTTAATCCTATATGTTTAGAACTTAAATATTTTAATACTGATCCTGAATATATAAAAGGTCTAAGTGATAAAGAATTTAAAGATCATAAAGAGGTTCTAAAAACTAATTTCGAAAAGTTAACATCAGATTCTATCAAATGATTTTTTTCTTTTAAAAATGTCAACAATTAATTTAAGAGTGACAACATCAACCTTTTGAAGGGCAATAAATTTTTTTATGTATGATTCTTTAGCCACTTCTCTCGTTTAATTTTTTTAGAATATTCATTACTTATAACATTAGCACTTTTTAATCTTATAACCTCATTTTTAATATCTTGTATTATTTGATTTGATTTCATTTTTTCTTCGTCTGTTAGGATTCCATCTTCCAAAGCTTTTAATTGAAATAAAAATAATTTAGAGATTCCTAATTCTATTGATAAACAAACTTCTCTATATAAACTTTTCTTTTTAGAAGTATAAGATAATGAAACTATTTCAGTCAAGAAACCATCAGCTACAGAAATACTTCCAAGTATTACAGGTGCAAGAGTAAAGACTGGTAAAGTTATGGGTAAAATAACTGTTAATATTGCAGATGCAAATCCTAAAGAATAACCTATAACTTTTAAAACTGTATTCCCTTTATTATATATACAAACCCAATGAGATCCTTTTTCATTTGAATTTTGATAATTTATAATGATATTCTTTGGAGTGTCTTCTTTCAGACTCGACAATTCATCATTCATTAATATTTTTATTTTTAAATTTAAATAATCTGCATAATCTTTTAAATCAAAATTTGTTTTTGTATTTATTCCAAATGTTTTTAAAAAATCTAATATTGAAGGAGTCATTTTATATTTTATAACTTCGTATTTATAACTTCGTATACTTATTAAATTTATCTTTTGAAATTAGTCCTTGTTTTAATAATTCTTTAGAAATCTTTAAAATATCAGAATCTAAATTATTATGTCCTGCTTTTTTAGCTGCTAATAGTTTTCTTAATTCAATAAAAAGATTGATTGGGTTTATCTCCTTACCCTTTCCCTGGCCCTGGCCCTGACCCTCTCCTTCTGTAACAATATCATTTTTATTTAAATATTTCTTTAAATCTTGAATATGTTTTGCTTTAGCACTACCATGTACTAATTCTATTAAATTTAAATATTTTTTAATTTCTAGAAGATCAACATTCTCTGAGGGATATCCACAAACTAATCCATAAAAATCATCTGTAAATTCAAAATCTAGGTGTTTAGTATTATAAACATTTTGTGAATGAATACGTGATTTATTTTCTGAATTTAAATATAACAGAAAGTCATGTTTATTAATTGTTATTATTTGATATCCTTCAACATTAATATTAAATGTAGGTTTAATTGTTTTACTTAAACTCACATTAATTTTAGGATCAAGTATAAGAGGTTTTATATTTAAATCTTCCAACCATGGTAATTCTTTTAAATCTTGTTTATCTTCCAACTCTTTAATTTTTAAAACTTCTAACTCTTTTATGGCTTTAATTGTTGGTCCTTGTTGTTGTTGGATTACCTCATTTAATATTATAGATTCAGCGTGTTGAGTTGTATCTTTTTTATTATATTTATCTTGTTCTGATTGTAATTTTTTTAAAAGTGCTAATCTTTCTTCATATACCATTTTAATGGTATTAAAAATGGTATCATTTTGGTAAAGGATCCGTTGGAAAGGGTTTCAAGTATAAACCTTTACCATTTTTAATTTTACAAAGACATCCATTCTTTAAAGATTTACATATTTTTTTAAAATCATCTTTATCTTTTGAAGATAAAGATTCAGATGATGAAATTTGATTTTTTAAAAAATCATTTAAACCACGGCCTTTATAAGGATCAAGATAGAGACCCCTTCCCTGAGACTTTTGCAGACTCCCCTCATATGGATTAAGATAGAGACCCTTTCCAACGGATACTCCCCCTTTAGCTTGATCCTTCTTCATTGAATCGATTTCAGTTTGTAGTTTTTCTTTTTCTAGGTCTGTCCTTTGAGATTCTTTAGCTTTTTGAACTGTAGTTGCAATTCCTCCAGCTATTCCAGCAGCACCTGATAGTCCGGCAATGATTGCAGGTATTAAAGCAGCTAATGGAAGAATACCTCCGGATTTGGAGGAACTCCCTATATGTTCTTTAACTTGTTCTTTTACATGTTTTCCAATAAAATATTTCTTACCATCAATTACAACTGATTTATTTTTATTTGAATTTATTAATTCTTGCAAAGATTCCTCTGTAGGGTTTTGTGTTGTCATTTTATAATAAATAAAAATGGATACTTGGAAACCAATTTTAAATAGACATAAATCTAAATTTAATAATAAAGTATTTCCTGATAATTTTAGATGCTTAATTATTGGATCTTCTGGATGTGGAAAGAATGTTCTTCTTATGAGAATGTTATTAGAAGGAAAGGGTCAGGGCCATGGTTTTTTGGATTATAATAATTTAATCTTTTATTCGACAACCATTAACCAACCGGAATTACAACTTTTGAAATGTGGATTTGAAAATAAATTAACTAAAAATGCTATAATTGATATTTTTAAAAATCAACATACATATCCCGAAGAGGTTTTTCATCCTTGTGATATGGTTGATTGGTACAAGGAAAAGATTTTAGAATCAGATATTAGTAATAAATATGATTATATAGGGGATGGAATCCAGATCTTATTCTCTAATAAACCTGAAGATGTTTTACATTGTGATTTACTTCCTAAAGATAAAAAGAATCTAGTTATATTTGATGATGTTGTTAATATGAAAAATCAAGAGATTCAAAAGAGTTACTTTACAAGAGGAAGACATAATAATTGTAATGTTATTTATATATCTCAAACATATTATGCTTTAGATAAAAACTCTATAAGAAATAATTCTAATTGTTTTATATTTTTTAAATTAGACAAGCGTGATAAGAATATGATTTATAATGATTTATTTTCAAATGTTGAACCTGATAAGAATATGTTTGATATGTTTGTTGATAATCATTGGAAAGAAAAATATAATTATATTTATTTGGATAGAGAAGAAGCTGAAATATGGAAAAGTTTGTTTTAGGGCTTGTCGACTTAAAAATCTGTTTTCTGTAGTTCATTATTATAAAATCTACCTAATATTTTTTCATTATTTAAATCGATGATACCATATGTTATTGGAGTTGTATGATGTATTTTATTTATAATAAAAATTTCATTTGTCCATTTTGCTGTGAATCCTTTTTCAAATTTATTTTTATATTTAAATATTCTTACGCGGTCACCAATTTTAAATTTTGGTTTTATAGGGGCTGTATCAACAATAACATCATTTTCAATATTTACCACTTTAACTGTTTCAGGATTCAAGGAAGCATTTAAAGGTGTTGATTTTATAGAACTATGTACATCATTATTATATTCATTTACAATCTTTTGTAACAATTCATTGTTCCATTTTTGTTTTCCAATAGCAGTAAAATATTTCCACATTTTATTTTTTAATGTTCTATTTAATCTTTCAACCACAACTGCTTTTCCTTCGTTTTCTGTTGAATATAATTTAATATCATTTTCATTTAAAAACTTTGTAAAAACTTTGTTATAAAATTCTGTTCCTTTATCACACCATAAATATTTTGGAATTCTTTGATATTCTTCAAATATATTTTCAAATGCTTCTGTAATAGAATATCCTGTTTTATTTTCTAAACACCTTGCAAAAGCAAATCTTGTATATAAATCTATTACTGTTAAAATTATTTTATATTTTTCAGGGTCTGATGATTTGGGCATAAAGACTAAATCAGCAGACCATGTTTGATCTTTTTCATGTACTTGAACTTTTAAATATTTTTTATTTTTTCTAAATTCATGGTGTAATTCATTAGCATATTTTATTTCTGATTCTGTTGGGGTTTGTAAGGGTTTATTCTCAAAGAGTTGATTCTCAAGGGATCTTTCAACGTCTGCTTGTTCAATAATCTTTTTATTAGCAACATCTTTTGCTTTTCTAGGAAGTCCTGCTCCTATGAAAATCTTACCTTTCATGGCTAATTTAACTAGAGCTCTTTGAATCTTTTCCTTGCTTGATGGATTTTGGATACTATTTAAATCATGTATTAAATTCACATCTGCAACATGTCTATCTCTAAGATCTTCTGAGTTGTATGCAATATCATGTTTTAAAGCTGCTTGATCAATTCTATTTATTGGTTCTTCTCCTTGTTTAGGATTATTATTTTCATCTAATCTAATATCTAATCTTGTTCCTGGTCCAGTATAGTTGTGATGGAATAAATGTCTTTCACCTGGATATTTTTTCAGTAGTAAAGGGTTTTAATAATGTTGATGTTGTTTTTAAAGATTGAAGATCACCTCCGGCTGCTAGTTTAGATCCAAGTATATGTTTTTTAGTTTTAACATGAGAGGCTTTGTGATGTCTTGTAACTTGACAATGACAAGTTTCACATGTCCAATATTTACTCATTTTAAAAAGTTTTTTATGAAGAAGAATCACCTCGTACATTTTCAATAATTGAAATCTTTCCACCATATAATTTCATTTCTATTTTCTTTTCTTCTAATATTAATGTATATACTTTAGCTTTAAAATTAGAATCCTTTGTTACATGAAGTGTAACATTAACATTATTTATGGCTAGGCGATCATCTTGGTCTGAAACATTTATACAAAATATAGAATATAAATTTTTGAAATCTTCTAAACTTAATTGCGGTTCAACTTTGAAATCATAACATGTTTCAATATAATTTAGATATGGGAATATGTTTTCATTATTTTCAATATTAAATTCCATTCTATTTATTGGATAATAAGAACTATTTAATTGAATTTGGATTGTTTTTAAATTATCATCTCCAATCTTTTGAATAAACAAGTTGTTATTTTTTTGAAATGATGGATCTGTTTCTTTGAATCCAATCAAGATATATCTTGGTCGGTATGCTAAATTTGCTACCTTTATAGAATATGTTGAACCCTCTGTCATACTAAATTCACTACAGATTCGATTTAAATAATTTACATTTATAGATTTGTTGGAATTTAATCTTTCAAGGAGTTTGATTTCAGAATGTGGATTTAATGTCCATTCAGGTATATGCAATTCAAGTGTTGATAATTTTAATTTAGCTTTTGTATCTGCAGCTCCATAGAACAATCTTTTATCACCTTCTAGTCTATTACAGATGAGTTCTATAAAAACATTATGGAGCACCCGGTTATAGTTTTGAAGGAATCCGAACAAGTGTTTTAATTCAAAATAACCTTCAAATTTTTTCAACTTATAAAGTTCAACTCTTTTATAGTAAGCATAATTTATATCTAAACCATCTTTATCTAAATCCCCTTTATTAACATCAGGAATCCAACCTGTTAATTCACCATATTCGTTTTTATAATCACAACCAGTTAAAATAAAATTTAACATTGTAGAATATACTCCTGGATGTAAAACAGTTTCAATTTCTGATGATCCTAGTTTTAATCTCATGTTGGAGAATAAATTTGGAAAGAAATTATTTTCTAGGGTTATATCTTTGTTTGCTTCAATTTCTAATTCAATTTTATAATATAATTTGGCATTACAAATATCTATTGGGTTTGATGTTTGAAGAGATTGAAAAACTATATCACCCCTACGATTTAAGTTTGCAATAGATCCTGAAGTTGGCGAGATTTTTAAAATATCATTTTTCTTGATTTCATGAGTAAATTCTTTATTATAATCAAGATTTAATTTATTTTTTTCTTGAATTTTAAGATTTATATTATTCATTTTTATAATAAAAATTTAAAAAATGATAAAAATCCGAACTCCGATAGCGAAGTGGGTTAGACTGGCACAGTGGTTCAAATGGATAGCGGTTCAAATCCTAACTACGGTTAGTCTTTTTTAACATAAAATAATATTAAAAATTTGAAAATAATATTGAAAATGGTGTGGGTATCTTAGATTTATATTTTATTTTATTTATTTTTATTTTATTTTATTTATTTTATTTTATTTTTTTATTAATTAAAAATTTAAAAAATGATAAAAATCCGAACTCCGATAGCGCAGTGGGAATAGACTGGCATTGTGGTTCAAATGCTAGCGGTTCAAATCACGTCTGAGGTTAGTTTTTTTTTCAATATAAAATAATATTAAAAATTTGAAAATAATATTGAAAATAATTTTTGAAAATAAATATTAAAAAAATATATAGTGTGGGTATCTTAGGAAATAAATCTTGTATATTTTATTTATTTTATTAATTAATTAATTTTTAAACATAAATATGAAAAAAAAAATATTGAAACGGGTGATGGTGGCGAACCGGTAATTATCGCCACCAGTCTTTCGAACACCCCCGGATCGATTCTATAATGTGCACATTTATTTCTTGGTTGTTTTCGGACCTCTTTCGGATTCGCTTTCGAATTCATTTGTACTTTCGAGCAGCACACTTAAAACGCCGATGAAATCGACTTCGTGAGCGAGAAGCGAATAATAAGGTGTGCTGCTATTATCGAATTGATTCTGATATATAAGTCTGGCCAGCTTGTATATTGGAAGAGATTTGATAAACGAAAGAGGCTGAAATAAAAAAAAAAAAATGATCCGGATCAAAAAAAAACTGTTGAGAGGACAGTGAAAAAAAAAAAAATACCACTGTCCTCTCAGAGCAGTTTTACTATTTTCATAAAATTTTTTATTCTTCAAGATTAAGATTTATAAAATTATAAATTAGTCAAATAGCAACTTGCTAGTTGACATCCTCAAGTAGTGTGTTTATATCCCTAACGACCGCAAGCCGACAAACGTTTTTCATAGTTTTATCAGTATTTTTTTCCCCGTTTTATTAATATTTTTGTTGTTTTTTTTAAGTCTTTATTTTGAAACCAAAATGTCTTCAGAATAAAGAAATTAAAAGATATAGGTTTTTAGGGGTTTTAAGTGTATTTTTTTACGTTTATGGGGGAAAAATAGGTATAAAACGGGAAAAAAATAGGTATAAAACATGAAAACAGTTGGGAGGCTTGTGGTTGTTAGGGATATAAACACACTACTAATGTTTCATGTATAAATAATGTAAAATATAAACCATTAACACGTTGACTGTCACGTAACCTAAATATGAAAGATGTTATATGTTATTTTCCACATCTGTGGCTCCTGGTTGACAATTTGGTATATGATTGGTGGCCTCCAGAGGAAAATAAACGATGAAAGAACTCTACTTTCGTTTATTAAAGAATAGCTTACAAACAAAAAAATATTGAACTGTCCCATTATATAATACTTTATTACTAAATAATTTTTATATTCCTGACAATTAAAGCTGCAGAAATAAGTACCGTAATAAGTATAAAAGTAAATGCAAAAATAAAATTACATGTAGAAAAAAATATAATTGAAAAATAAATAAAGTTTCACTATAAATTTTTATTTCATTTACCATGGTAAAAAATTCTTGGCCCACTTGGAAGTTATCTTGAAAAAGGCTTGGTGGTCAACGTGTTAAACCGAAGTCTAACCTATTTAAAACTAAATCACAAATATATTTTTCATTAACAAAAACCTTAAATATATTATCTGTATTAATTAAGAAAATTTTTCTTTTATTTTTTCACTACAGAATAGTAATTTAAAATTCAATTTACTAAAAAAAATAAAAAAAATTTAACTAACGAATTGACGAATACGCAATCTATATGATAAATTTTATAAGGAATTAATGAAACAATTAATGAAAGCAGTTCTTTCAATAAAAAAATAATAATTAAATTAATCATTCTTTGGTTTTATAATGAATTGTGAATGAATGGTAACTGAACGAAATATTGTGTAAGTATGTATTAAACCTGAAAAAAATAATGAAAGGAAAGTATAACATAACAAAAATACAAAATTAATTAAAATTTAAGGAAAATCGAAAATCAATATTGAATGAAGGAAACAGATATGGTTGAACGCCAAATCGAAAGACAAATTCAGAAATTATAATGAAAATTTAAAAAAGGGTTCAAAGGGAAAGTTATAACGAAAAATACAAATTAGTATAAGTTAATTAATCCGTACTGAGAAGTCCGGGCGCTGAACGTAACCCTGAGCGCATTGAGACCCGGCCAATTAGATAGGAAAGTGAACTTACCCGAGCGTCAATTCGGGGTAAGCAAATTAGGATGATGGGATAACCCTCAAAATATTTACCCAAGGTTCCTTAAACACTAATTATTTGTGATAATCTTAAATTCTGTATAAAAAGAAGGCTAAAAAAGACGAGTCGCCAGTTGGTCGGAGAAACAAGAAATAAATCAAGTGAATAATTTAGTTAGCGATCAGCAAATAAAATCAAGTAATTGAAAGCAATTCTAACTCTCATACCTGAAGAAGGGATTACCCATTGGGTTTTCTACCTTCGCGAGCAATATTTATTGGAAAGAAAGGTGCAAATCTAGTGATGAATTGTAATTGTGAAAAGAGTTTAATAAATTTATTCTGTGTTGGATTTCGATTATTTGTTTAAATAAGAACACGAGAAGTCAGAGAAAACCGACTTTCAAAGTAATAACTCAACATGTTTGAATTTCTTTGGAAATATGTTTAAATATGACTCGTGTTTTTGATTATGAAATCACTCATTGATTTCCACAATTGGTTTCTATATAAAAAGAAAAAACTATTCAACGAAATATATTTGTGGATAGCGATCAGTTAAAAATTCAAAATATATAATTTTTTATAAATTTTAAAGATAATTTAATTATTTATATAATATTTGAACGATACTTAATATTAATTTTACTTTAGTTTTTAGAATTTCATTTAGATTTCGACTATAAAACCTACGGTTTATAGTCGAAAACTAAATGAAGACATATAAGATTTAAAATTAATTTAATTATTAATTATTTTTTACATTTAAAAATAATTTTTAATAAATTAAATATACAGAATTAAGTAATTAATCAACAATGTCATTTTGCACTCAAATAATAAAAGTACATATTTATATTTATTTTTATCAAAAGTATTTTAAATAAATAATGTCAAAGAAATATTTTAATCTACATTATTTCAAGGTTGTTTAAAGATATTTGAATATAACAAATATAAATTTAATTAAAATAAAATTTTTTGATAAATTTGCCTATTTCTTAAAAAATTATTAATTACACAATATTTGAATAGTTATTAGAAATTATGGTAGAATTCATCTAGTAGCATGACTAAATCTTTTTAAAATTTTAAATATATAAAATTGCTCATATATTATTTAAATAAAAGATTTTAGTATTTTCTATTTCAATACTACAAAAAAAGTTAATTAAAATTGATATAAATGAATATATTTTTAGACTATAGATGCTTTTCCAGATCTCAAAAAGTCACGTAAATATCTAAACTGTAATTGTAACTTTCAATTAAATTGAAAAATATGATTGATGATTTTTCTGAATTTTATTTTATAAAATTTTTATGAAAAAACATCAATTAATAATAAATATTAATATTGTTTTTTAAATATTTAATATATAAATAAATTATCACCGACTTCGCTTGAAGTTTTAACATGGTCAATAGTGTATTCACTATAAAATTACTTTACAATTTTGTGGCAAAGTTTATTTAAAAAATATCTAAAGTAAAAAAAATTCTGAATGATGATATTTAGAACATCAATATTCTGCATAAATATAATATTACTCACAAAAAATTATGGAAATTTTAATATTTTTATTATTTCTTGATAACCAAATTATATATTATATATTTGAAATATTTATGTTTAGATGTCAAGTTGTTCATTGCTAACTTCAACTGTAAGTTTTGTAATTGAGCCATCATTTATAACTACTCTATATACCAATACTAAATGAGGAATTCACAAATTTATTCTGGAAGCTCTGCATTCTAATAATAAATCATAAATAATTTAGAAAAAAATATGTGCTGCCAATAAGTTTAGTTTGTGGGTGGGCACGCATGAGCTACTTGAGAGCCGAATACAGGTTTTCCCTGTAGTACAAAGTGCAACAACGTATTGTCATATTCAATATTTATTATAAATCAGATCAGCCACACAGCTCATCAAAGAGCCGTATGCAATTTTGTTTATATATTTTCTATCTTACAGCAATATTTTGGGAAAAAATTTGTTATGATGGTTCGAAGATATGAATAATCAAATAACTATTTTTTGCCGGACGGTTGTTTATATCATGCTGAATACGCAGTGGAAGCTGTGGTTATCAAAAAAAGACAATAATTTATCTAAAATAAAATAAAAATAATTTATAATTAATATTGTAAGAAATATCGCTAAACAGATTCAATTCCACAGAATAAAAAGAAAAATATTTTTAATAAAGATAAGTTTAATTAAAAACTTTGATGTTGCATATTTCAAAAATTATTTAGAAAAATAGTTTTCTCCGAAATGCATATTCTTAATTTTAAAAAATGCCCGAAAAAGGCGATTGCTGCACATCATTTAAATTCCTTTATACGCTTATTATATTGTTGTTGTGTGTAATAAATGTGTTTTCACATATAAAAATTATTTATCTACTTTTTATACTTCTGTTGGGGTTGTTGGTGAAATATAAAGTTAACAATTATTGATCTGAATCCAAAGCGTAACTTGTTTAACAACAATAACGACAATTTAAACTTTTGCTGACTACCAATTTATAGCGACGCAAATAATTCAATATTACCAAAATGACTTGAATGTATATTGTAACTCTTCGAGAGGAATAACACGTTTACAATACAAACTTAGAATTCTCAATCACTTGCCTGCTGTTTCTGGTTTGAATCTGTTGATTCGATCTAGCTACTTTCTTGGCTTTAACTTGAATTTACTAGATAGTTTTAATTTGCTTTAAATAGTTTCTACGATAACTTCGTAATTTACCGTGGGTTTCGATTTAATTCTGCTTTTTTTTTATAACTTCTGTCGTCTCATTCAGTTTAAATTCCTACCACCTATACATTTCCTTCTGCTATTTATACTTTTATACTTTATTATTAATTCTACACAATTGTTATTAACTATTAACAATTAAAATCATTTTAATTATATGAATTTTATTGTAAGTGATTATTTAAAAATATTAAAATTAGTTCATAAATAAATTTTATTTGTTTGTTTTAATAATTAGAAACTTCAACGAAATCAGTTTTTGCATCTCTATTTATAATATTAATATAAATAAAGATAATACACTTTATGGATCAATGATAATATTTTAAATTAATATTTTAATTAATATGTAAATAATTATAAAATAAATATCCAAAAAAGTCCATTATGTCATGAATTGCAAACTATCTCTTATATGTATTACACCAGTGGTGCCCAACCTAGTGCCCGCGGGCAAAAAAGTGCCCGTGGAGACTTTTTCAAATGCCCGTGGGTGTTTTTCTAAATACGGTTAAAGAAAATATCAATTTTTAACATTAAGATGTATAATGTTTCAATGAGAATTACAAGCGCATTTTTAATTTTCGAAATTAAAATTAATCAATCCCAACAATTAATTATTAAATGGGAATTCCAAGAAAATTAAATTTTTTCCTACTTTAAATTAAAATTAATTAACTCAAATATCGTTACATCGTTAGTTAAAAAACTATATTTAAATCAGTCAACCAAAAACAATCTCTCAGTGTGGACAACAATTTATCCAAATAAAAAAAATAATTTTTGTTTTTACAAAAATGTCTCTCAGCAAAGGGATGTCTCAAAAAAGAAAACGTGAAGATGAAAAATCTGCGCAACAAGTGTTAAGAAATAACTGGGAAGAACAATTTTTGTTCACACATTCACAATCATCAAGGCCAATTTGTCTGATTTGTAATGACACAGTTGCAGTCTATAAAAAATACAATGTGGAACGTCATTTTAATCAGATGCATTCAGAATTCAAAATCAAATACCCAATTGGATCTGCAGACAGAACTGACTTTATTTCAAAGAGAAAATCGAAACTTGCAGTTCAGCAAACATTTTTTACCAAAAGACAAGAAGAAATGCACGGTATGACAAAAGCTTCCTTTCAAATTTCCCTGCTGCTTGCCAGATTAAAAAAAAGTTATTCAGATGGTGAAATGGTAAAAGAGGCAATTTCTATTTTTGCTGAAAACTCAGGTGACCCAAAAAACAAATTGCTGTCCAAAAACATAGCACTTTCAAGAAATACAGTTACTCGGAGAATTGAAGAAATGGCCAATGATGTCTCAAAACAAATTATTGTTGCTGCTTCACTTTCAAAATACTTTTCAATTGCAATTGATGAAAGCTGTGATGCAACTGACAGTGCTCAATTACTGGTTTATATAAGATGTGTCAATGAAAACTTCGATGTTGTTCAGGAACTTCTTGGCCTTTGTCAACTGAAAACCACAACAACTGGAGCCGATATCTTTGAAGCACTGGAAGATTGTGTGGAAAATTCAAGCATCAACGAGTATAAGCTCAACTGGAATCAACTGGAAAGTATCTGCACAGATGGAGCTCCTGCAATGGTTGGAAAAAACAACGGTTGTGTTTCCCTTCTAGAAAAATATCTAAAAAGAAAACTTTTTAAGTACCATTGCATTATTCATCAAGAAGTTCTTTGCTCAAAGGATATGGAATTCAAGCATGTTATTGACACAGCTGTGCACTGTATTAACAAGATTAGAGCACGATCTCTAAATAGAAGAGAGTTCCGATCCCTGTTTGAAGAGGAAACCGATGATTGTGGTGAACTTTTGCTCCATTGCTCTGTTCGCTGGTTGTCAAAGGGAAAATGCTGTCAAGATTTTTCCAGTTAAGGACCCAAGTACTGCAATTTTTGGAAGAAAAAAAAGAGTTGCCTACCGAGTGTGATCTTTTGAAAAACAATTCCTGGTTGAGTGAATTGGCTTTTCTTGTTGATGTCACAAATTACCTGAACATCTTGAACACAGGATTGCAAGGTGAAAATAGTTTGTTCCCAACACTATTCAATCAAATCAATGCATTTAAGGCAAAATTAAAACTGTTTTATAACAGTCTTTCTCAAGTAAATCTGGATCTTTTCCCCACGCTTCAGAAATTTCAACTTGAAAGTTCAATCACTGTCAACTTGGACTATGAAAAATACAAACTTGCCATTATGAATTTGTCTCATTCATTTTCTTCTCGATTTTCTGACTTTGAGGCAGAGAAGGATAACATTTTATTGTTCATTAATCCATTCTCTATATCAGAAAGTGAAATCAGCAAGTATTCTCCAAAAATACAGATGGAAATTACTGACATTCAAAACCACACAGGATTAAAGAGAAAGTTTCAAGAGCTTTGTGAATCACCTATTTCACCCGACTTAAAAGCATTCTGGAAGCTTGTTCCAAAAAATGACTATCCTGAACTTAACAACATGGCACTCCGGTTTGTGGTCAAATTTGGATCAACTTAAATTTGTGAGAAGACATTTTCTTCAATGAACTACATAAAAAGCAAATTCAGATGTTCACTCACTGATGCTCACTTGGAAAACCTCATTCTATTATCAAATTCAAAAATCAATCCTGATATTGATCAACTTGTTAGCCAGACTCAAATTCAAAAGCCGCATTAAAATGATGTTATAAATAAATTTGTTTGTTTTGTTTCACATTATTAATTTTATTATTTTAAATTTTTAATACAAATGCATGTTTCCTAATAAAAAGATTGTTAAAAGATCATTTTTCTATTAACTAATTTTTCAAAAATGTGCCCGCAAAGACTTTTTCATTTAAATAGTTGCCCACTTGATAAAAAGGTTGGGCACCACTGTATTACACAATCCTCTGCCAACTAATGGTAAACAATATACATAAATATGTTATCTTCGGACTTTACATGGTACAAAGCCAGAATGGTCTGAGAACTAATGAGAATAATGAGAAGCGGCGAAATCTGTGAGGTGCGAAGCGAGACTGGTCTAATGAGAGCTTAGAATGCAATATTAATCCAATGCATTGATATTTATTTATGAAACCTGGCTTAATATTTATGAAATAGCATCAAAGCATCCTTAGAGTTATTGACTTCCAATTTAATTTTTATTCATAACAAAAAATAAATATAAAAATATTCCAAAATAATCAGGTAGATACTAATTCCCAACACAAATATTTCAAAATTTATTATAGAAATCTTTTATTTTTTAATTCATATAATAAGAAATTAAAAAATTAAAAACAGAAAATTTTATTGAAAAAATCAATTAATATAATTTTGTAAAGAATTTCTTATGATAACAATTTCTTCACTAATATTTCCTAAATATTTAGCAAAACTCTCATCAAAACCTAAATTTTTCACATATTTTATTTTCATTTTTAAAGAATGACTCCAGTCTTCACAGATTTTTAAAACCTTTCTAACTTGGATGCGAACACATTTACAAAATTTTGATTCAATCTCATCATAATGATCAACATATTCCCTTTCAACATCCACCAAGTTGCATTCGTATTGGGTTATTTCACTCAAGATTTCCAAAATCAATTGAAAAAAAGCCCTATTGGTTGATGTTGCGTATTTACAAAATGATACTTTCTCTTCGAATTTTCGCGGAAGGTTATTTTTAAAATCCTCAACAAACCTTTCAAGACATTGCTGACGTAATTCAATATTTTTTACATTTATCATGTAGAATTCAAGCGATACAAAATTTATATTCGAAAATTGATAGAATTTGCATTTGTCATCATTAAATATTTCACTTATATTTTTTCTAACGTTTCCCAAAGAACTCAAAATAAGTTCTGCGTTATCTAAAAATATAGATTTATAAGAATCTAAAATAAACGTTTGAATCGACCCCTTATGTGGATATGAGTCAAGGCATTTGTCGCAGAAATCAAAAATATCCAAACTGACATTTACAGAACTTTTTCGATTTTTTATCGCGATGCAACAAATGCATTTTTGCTTTGGTTGGAAAAAGTCTTTGTTGATTTTCGGGAGGATTTCAAGAAAAATCTTTGAGGGAATATTTGATCTAATATTTCCTATACTATTTCGAATATCATTGAATTCGCGCACAATCTTAAGAATTTCTAAGTAAGTGTTAAAAAGTATCATTCTTTGTATAAAATTGGTCTTGATTTCGGTTTTGAATTTCATAAGAAGATCTTTTAATTTTTTGTTGAGCATTCCATAATAATACCAAATTGATCTTATAAGTTCATAAATCTTCTTCAGTACATTCAGTTCGTTAATGGAATTTTTTAATTTTTTAATTAAAGTTTTGTATTTATTAGAGTCAAGTTCGTCTGTGATCTGACGTACAACTGGATAGAAATAGTCCCATTTGATCCATGCTTTCCAATGCTCTTCATAATTTCCTATGTTTATTGAAATGTTTGAAATGCAATTTGCGGCCAAATCTTTGACTGTATTAAACATTTCAATTGGTAATGGAAAACCTGAAATAAGTGTTGCAGAATTTATAATTTCTTGAAATTTATCCTCATTATATTCATTAAGTATTTTGTTTAATTTTACAAAATGTTCCGAAGTTTTAGAATAATCATCGACAATTTGTATAAAAATATTTGAAAGTTTCTCCCAATGAGAGGTCTGGAAATCTTTTGCTTTGTCCAAAATTCGTTTGGCTTGAACAGGTTTATAGGATTGAGGCAAATATTGTTCTTTTATTTCATCATAGACAATGATGTTGTTAATTTTTCTGTTGTCCAAAGGGCAATTTTTGTTAAATTCCATTAGCATTTCAAAGCATAAATTACAATATTTGTGGTTACAAGGAATAACTGTAACAACATTCTCATCACAGTAAGTTTCATAACAAATGGGACATTCTATTAATTCGTCTTCGTTGTTCAACATGATAATAATCAAAATAATATTTATTATACAAACAATTTTTAATTTAATTTTTTATTAAATAATTTTATATATAATATTATTTTTGTTATTTTTATAAATTTCTATCTAAAAATTTTTAAATATTTTTTTAATTAAATATTTTAATAAACTTTTCACCCTATATATTTATCTACTTTTAACTATTCCTATTTCTAATATTAAAATTTATTTTAAAAATTTTCTGTTTTAAATTGTTATCATAATATTTGTTCATTTATATAATTAATGACAGAATATTAATAAATTCAGTGGAATTCTCCAATTCTAATTTCATAACGTTTTGTGTTCATTTGATAAATTTTTTTTGTTGTTTCAATTTTACTATTGAATTATAAAAGCTTTCTCAGAATCAGTCTTAGTCATATTTTTCTAATGTGCTGCAAAACGTAAAGTCTAAAATTAAATTATTTAAAAGCCCTACTAGAAGGAAACTAGAGCGTCAATTTACACTGAAGATATAAAATTTTAAATAGCGTTCTTTATTTAAAATTAATTAAAATATGATTTATTAGTATTTATATATTAAATAATTAAATATTTAAAATTAATTAAATAAAAATAATTCAAACACTTTAATCCTTAGTTATCTAAAAAATAAAAATATTTAGTAATATACTGAAAAATCTTTTACTAATTCAGGATTTTCATATAATTTCATGCTACCTATTTTTAGAAAAACCTAGAATAATTCCCCTAGAATAATTTTAAAAAAAATTTATTTAAAAATTTATTTATCTTCAATTTTGGATATAGATCAATATCTCTCCGTATTAAAATATTTTTTGGCACTAACATTTTCAAAATATTTAAAAAAATACTTGAAAAAAATACTTCAGAATTTAAAATTTTTAAAACAATAATCTAATAAAATTAATTGAAAATAAATGTTTAAATAAAAAGGAATTCCTATCTAAAAATTTTTAAATAAACAAAAATAAAAATTTTTAAAGTAAACAAAAAATAAATGATTTTACTAATTATTAGAAAGTGTCATTTAAAAAAACATTCTTTGTTAAATTAACATTCTCATCACTGTAAGTTTCATAACAAATGGGACATTCTATTAATTCGTCTTCGTAGTTCAACATGATAATAATCAAAATAATATTTATTATACAAACAATTTTTAATTTAATTTTATATTAAATATTTCTATATATAATATTATTTTTAGTTTTTTTATAAATTCCTATCTTCAAATTTTTTAAATATTTTTTCAATTAATTATATTTAAATAAAATTTTATTTAATTATTTTATATTTATCTATTTTTAAATATTCATATTTCTATTATTAAAATTTATTTTAAAAATTTTCTGTTTTAAATTTTTGATCATAATATTTGTTCATTTAAATAATGACAGTGAATTTACGAAAATGACAGAATATTAATAAATTCAGTGGAATTCTCCAATTATAATTTCATAACGTCTTGTATTCATTTGATGATTTTTTTGTTGTTTCAATTTTACTATTGAACTATGAAAGCTTGATCAGAATAAGTCTTAGTCATATTTTTCTAATGTCTAAAATATTTTAAAATTTTTATTATTTAAAGTCCCACTATAAGGAAACTAGAGCGTCAATTTACCCTGAAAATATAAAATTTTAAATAGCGTTCTTTAGTTAAAATTAATTAAAATATGATTTTTGTTAACTTTGTTAGATAATAAATAAATAAACAAATCATTATTATTTATTTATTAAAATTTTATAAAATATTGCTAGTTTTCTATTATTTAGGCAAAATAATTTGGAGGAAATAATCTAAGCAATATTTGTAACTATCGATAATAAATTGCATTTGTAATTATTTATAAAATAATTTAATTTATTTTTTTTTTTTTATTAAAAAAAATTTTAGAGAATTAAGCAGATAATTTATAAAGATTTTAATTTTGATTAAAAAGATTGTAATTAAGATTCTGTATTTATTAAGATTTTTAGATAATAAATAACTAAATTTTTCAGTCATAATACTTAGAAATTAAACTGAAATTTTCGATTTTACAAAATTTAATTTAAACTTATGATCTATAAAAATTTAATAATTTAGTGAAAAATGCATATGAATTTTATATATAAAACCTTATATTAAAATAATTGCAAGGTTTAAAAATTTTTGTTAGATATGAATAATTGATTGCAATAATGGGCCCTGGGTAGAGAAGAAATACTAAAAATATATTGTGTTAACATTTTGTTTTATATTAAAATATTTTGATTAAAAATAGAAAATAGTTTTAGCTCATGGCTACTGTTAAAAAATTGAAATTATACGACGATAATCACTAAGGTGACTACATTTTTGAGATCCTGGTACAAGGTCAAGTACAAGATAATTTTTTACATTCATGAATTTTATGCACTTTGCTTTATGGTAGTATAATTCGTAAAAATATCCCTCGTATACAAATGGTGTTATTTTAAATTATGTTCATCGGATTTTCATAAGCTTCCGTTATATTAATAACAATTTCTTTTGTTGGTTGAAAATTTATATACTCAAAAATATTTTTTTATTTACACCATTATTCAAGCAAATTAAAATCCGAAAGATTTAAACAAATTTTAAAATTATAATTTTACAGAACTTTTATAGAATTCACAATTATTAGGAAATAATTAATTTTAATAATGCAGAGTCATTCGGATTAAATATCCTCTTGAATTCTTTTCAACTGAAATTAGTCAGTTTATTGTTAATAGTCATCAGAAATTTAATTGTCTTAAAACATTATACCATCTGTCAACGAAGGAATTAAACCTATTAAAAATATTGAAAGAAATTTGTTTGTTAGACTAGAAAAAGTAATTTTGTTTAAATTCATTGAAACATTTGTTTTTCATGATTTAATTGAAATATTTTAATTATTAAAACCAATTTCATGTCATTTGGGTTTAATTGAATCTAAACAAGCATAATAAGTTGGTGACAAGTTTCTAAAATGATATTTGACATTGAAGAAAACTTATATATGGAAACTTACCAAGTCAATCTTGGCTGAGTTAAAAACAAAGTTATTGTTGATTTTATTCGTAAATCTAAAATGTGTTTTATTTTAATTTATTTGGATAATTGTTCTAGTTTGAATTTATGATTGAGAATTTTTTTCATGTGAAAATTGCGTTTAAAATATTATTTCTTGGAAAGTAGATTGTTTGAAAATAACGAAAATATAGAACTTCCCTCAAATTTAACACTTATCATCATGAAAAAAATTACTTTCAAGCGACAAAAATAATTTCTAATATATTACCTGCATTCTAAATATTCGTGTCAATTTTTTTCATTTTATTAATTTATCATTTGTTGTCAAATTTCATTATTCTTTTTAAAATGAATCTTTTAATCATTTTTAGGTTATGTCTATTTCAATTTTTTGCCGCTCATATAATGTCTGTCAAGCTTTTTGTACCATTCTTAATTAGAACAAGTTGAGAGTTAGTTTTATATTCTTTAACCATATACGAGATCCAAAAATATTTTCAATTTCTACAATTATCCATATTTTATGGAAAGATAAGATTATACTTCTTAATAACAAATGAATTTGAACAACAGTGATTATGTAATAAATTTTAAAAATATTTCAAAATTAACTTTTATTGTTTTTAGGTATCAAGTATATAAATAATTTTTGGCTAAAACTGATTTTTATACACAAAAGTCAAGATTGGAAGGAATGTGCCGGTACACAACCTACATACCCAGCAGTAAGTCTACTCAAAATAAAATATAGCAAACACCAAATAAACAAATATAATAGAAAATCACAATACACAAAATTAAAACATTCAAATTAAAAAGAAATTAAAACACGAGCAAAAAGTATTGGACAAAACTTACTCAAACACAACTAGAACACATAGCAATAATAAATAAATTCGAATTAGAGCGATTTATAAATATTTAAGTTTAGAAATAATAAAAGCCATAAAAAGAATTAATAAAAAAGCAATTAAAATAAGAATTAGGCTAAAATGGCATGGGATGTTGTGGAAATGCTCATATTCATCATGAAGACAAATTTAATAAAGAATAATTCAAAAATAAAATTTTAAAAATAAAAACAAAATTTATAAATTATTATTTAAACCTCGTTTACATTTTTTCATTTTGCAAAATCTATTTTTAGCAACATACCCCCCTATTACTTCAATATCAGCAGAAAACCATATTATAGCCAGTTGGCCCACACACTTACACTGTAATTCCCCGGTCGCTAGCCAATCACAGCTACCACAACCACAACTATTAACCCACCGAAAAAAAATCAAAAAATCCCTTCCATCGAACCTGTGCGCAAGTCGTATCGGGTCTTTAGTACGACCCAGATTAGATTTTCAGTTAAATAATTATTAGCAGTTAAATTATTACATGCGTGAGCGTGTACGGTTAGGGATATGAAAGTAGGATCCGGGTCATAGATGAAAGAAATTAGCAGAATAAGAACCTAATGGAAAGTCGGACACAGGCCTTCTACTGGCAGTCCGTGGATCCACTGAGTGTCTAACAATTATAGCTTGCAAGACCATGTTCACTTCTTGCTGATGCTCAAACCCTTGATACAGTACCTACGTTGATCACTCAACTGGTATCAAGCAGTGCGACACCATTGTATTTTGGTTACACTGGAAACACCACGAAAGGGTAAAACGTGGACTACCTGTAACCCACCAATAATATATAAATAATAAATAATATAATAAAATGATAACTATTTTTAAAAATAATTTTTCTATCATTTAATATCTTTGTAATAATAATAATCGAACTATTCAATCACCATTCAATTTTTACTTAGTTATTATAATTGAAATTTAATTTTAGTTTTAATAATTTAATTAAATTGTAGATTTGTCTATTTTTGAAAAAATAAAATTTTAATTTGACTATTTTTTGTTTTTACGTTTATGTGAGCCGCGGGAAAACGATTTCCCATCACTGAAAGTTATAAATACATCGTAATGTATATTTTATATGTATATTTTATTATTTGTTTAAATCTTCCGAAATTCAAACTAGAATTTGACATATCGCAACGCTTTTGTTTTATTATTATTTCATTGAATGCAATAATTTGTTTATTTTTTTTTTGAAAGCCCCAAAATGTTCATTTTTCTTGAAATTTTCTAATAAATCTATAATTTGCAAAATGAATAAAAAATAAAATATATTTGATAAAATATGAAATTATTTACTATTAAGGAAATTGATAGAATTTAATTTATTTAAAACAATAAAAACGTCTGAATTTTATTCATAGCAATTTATCACATTCATTTCCCAGACAATTAATTATTAATAAAAAATGATTATCGCTGTTATTTGTTGGCGTCTAAAGTTGAATTTAATATTTGGCTTATCTTGCTATATTTCGGCTTTGCTATTAACGGTTGTACGCAACTCAAGCCAGGAAATGCTACATTGTCAAAATTATATTCATTTCTTTTCATAATTGTTTTCATTTTTAATTTAGTCATTAATATAAGCGTCATTTATTTTATGAGATTTTTATGAGTGAAAAGTTTACTTGGATCCCAACGGTAGAATTTCGTTTCTGTAAAAAATATTATTAATGTGAAATATGTATACGTTGAAAATTTAAAATATTGAAATTTTTTTCTGCAATCTTATGTGACGAATATAATTTTTTTAATTTGTTAAAATGGGATATATTAAGAATTTTAAAAAATATTAATGTTTAAATAACATTTATTTAATTATTAAAGTTTGTTTGAACTTGTGCATATTTAATTTGATTAGATTATTCTTTCAAATAATTTTATCAAATCTATAAAACATTTTTAACAAGTTAAAATGAAATATTTAACAAATCTAAGCAAAATTAAAATAGAGATTTGCTAGATAAACTACAATTCAACTGTTGTTTAAATATTGTGTGTAAAGATGTAAACCTCGAATATTATGTGAACAATTGCCGTTATTCATGGCTCACCCAGGGTAATTAATTTATTTTTTGAATATGATTTTTTTTCAGTGAGGATTTTGGATTTCAAAAATAGAACTCAGCAGTAAGGTTTTGCTTGCGTGTTAGACCTACAACTAAAAATATGATTTATACTTTGAAAAGAAGTTCATAGTTTTAAAATATTCTTGCATTTGAGTGCAATTATCAATAATTTCAGCAAGTTTTCCATTTATTGTATCTAAATTAAAACAAATCAGATTTAATTGTTTCATTTATTGGGAATATAAGAATAGTATAAGAAAGTATAAGAATAGAAATATAGGAATATAAGTATAGAGAAAAAGGTATAGGTTTAAAAGCAAAAAGTAAAGCTGAGACATCTTCCAAGTTTAAGCACCATATGTTGAATGATAATTACTATAATATTATCTAAGCCATTTTTGTATCATCGTGTAATGTAATGTAATGTAAATATGTATGCTTAAATAAGCTTTCTTAATTGCAATGAATTTTAGAAAATTTATTTTAGTTGACAGCCCCCAATTGCTGCTGTAACGTCAACAGAGCATCAAATTCTCGAATATTTTCAATAAAATTCTCCATAACACAAGCGCAGTTAAATCAGATTTTCGGTATTCAAGTTATTTAATTATATTTGCAAAATACAATTATTTTAGTGACTTAATCTCATTTTGTCTCAATCAGAAACAAAAAATTCTGTCTTTTTCTGATGATGTTTTTAGCCTAATTTTAAAAAATTTAAAAATAATCAGAATAATCAAGAGGTCGGGAAATTCCTAAAGCAGTTTATTAATTTATTAAATTTAATAGTTTGGAATTATAATTAAAAACATATATTAAAACAAAATTATCATTAAAAAATAATATTACATAAATTAAGTTAATTTATTAAAATACTTTTATTTTATTTGAATTTTTAGTTCGTATTTTTTTGTTTATATTTATAAATAGATTTTATGTTTTTTACTAAATTTTTAATTTTCAAAATTTTATCACATTCTTGAATTTTTTCACAATATTTTTCAATACATTTCAATTCTTTATTACATAATTTATTCGCATCTTTTGTACTTTTACACATTTCTTTTTTGTTGGATGACTTTATATAAGACAAGCAAGATTCAAAACTGCATGTGATATTTCTGATACTTACTATTATTTTTGAAGCCATTTCATTCGGATCATTCTTAAGAATTGTGAAATCATTTATTGAAAGATCTACATTGAAGTTAAATAAAGAGAGATCCAGATATATCAAGTCTTGTTCAATAGATAAACCTTTAGTTGTTGTAGATTCATTCAAAACAATTTCTCCCGTTCTAATTAACTCTTTGAGCAAACGAATTGCATATTTTAAAATGTCATTAAATATATTCTGCTCAATATCTTTACTTGTGCTTTTCGATGTGATGTTTTCAACTGTTTTGATTTTGTTCATTATTGCAATATTCTCTTCACTAGATCCAAACAAGGTGAAATCTATTCGGTTCCAATCAATTGATGGTGTCGAGAAAAATCCTTTCATTGTATTAGAAAAGAAAATATAAAAGTAAATAAAAAGTTGTCCTATCAGCCATATGAATAAATTGAAATGATAATAATATTCCTTGTAGATCCGATTGAGTCTGTCGGATAAAACTTTCAAATTTTCGGTAAGTTGAGCCCGATTTATTATTTTATCTTCATATTTACTATTGTACTTGTTTGCTATTTGTAAAATAAAATAATTATTCATGAATATATAAATAATTTTATGATATTTCTTTCGATATTTGTAAACGAGTAACTGGTGAATGTGTTTGTCGGATAAGTTGTAATTATTGAGAAAATTGGATATTTTCTCAATGTTCGAGTCTAAATTATTCAAAACTTTGATCTGGGAACTAGAAAATGCGTTAAAAGCTGTAATCATTCTATTTAATTCGGCTTTTAATGTTTCTTGATCCATTTCTTGGAAATTTAGAAAAGAAATTTTTTCTTGGTAATCTTTTGGAAAATCATAGAAATTCGAATTTGCCAAACTAAGAAAATTTTTCAAAATTAAAAAGTCATTTGTGGCTATTTTATTATTGTTTGTTCCATTTGTAACTGTGAGCAATGTGACAGGCGTTCTGTCATATGGGCAAGTTGGATTTTTAGACAACCATTTTATTAGACAATTTCTGCAAACCAAATGCCCACAATCTTCCAACTTCAAACTTGTATCGTTGCTCATTGCAAAATAGCATACAAAACATTCTTGATCGTTTTCCATTTATATTTACTTAATTTATTTATTTAGGGAATTAATTTTTCATTGAAAAATTTGAATTATTAAAAATATTTTCCGTATTTTTTATTGGTTAAATTTATCTAAAATTATTTGTGTGGAAATTTAAGATAAAATTTAATTTTTTAATGTTGTAACAAATACGTTAAAATCAAATATAGAGTTAAATTTAATTGAAAATTACAAAATACTTTTTAACTGATTGTGAGCGAATTCAATGATATTCGAAATAATATAGGAAATATTAGATCAAATATTTTTTCAAATATTTTTCTTGAAATCCTCCAGAAAATCGTCAAAGATGTTTTCCAACCAAAGCAAAAATACATTTGTTGTATTGTGATAAAAAATCAAGAAAGTTCTGTAAATGTCAGTTTGGATATTTTTGATTTCTGCGACAAATGCCTTGACTCATATCCACATAAGGGGTCGTTTCAAACGTTTATTTTAGATTCTTATAAATCTATATTTTTAGATAACGCAGAACTTATTTTGATTTCTTTGGGAATTGTTAAAAAAAATTTAAGTGAAATATTTAATGAAGACAAATGCAAATCCCATCAATTTTCGAATGTAAATTTTGTATCGTATGAATTCTACATGATAAATGTAAAAAATATTGAATTACGTCAGCAATGTCTTGAAAGGTTTGTTGAGGATTTTAAAAATAACCTTCTGCGAAAATTCGAAGAGAAAGTATCATTTTGTAAATACGCAACATCAACCAATAGGGCTTTTTTTCAATTGATTTTGGAAATCTTGAGTGAAATAACCCAATACGAATGCAACTTGGTGGATGTTGAAAGGGAATATGTTGATCATTATGATGAGATTGAATCAAAATTTTGTAAATGTGTTCGCATCCAAGTGGTGGGTTTCAGGTGGTCAAACATCTCACCCTTTCGTGCTGTTTCCAGCGTAACCCAGAATACAAGGTCGATTCTGCCAATTGACACCCGGTAAGCGATCATCGTTGTTAATGTGTCAACTGCGTCAGTACTCGCAAAAAGTGAGCGCACTACTTGCACTATAATTGTCAAGTACTCTTTGGGTCCACGGACTATCGATAGAAGATTTGTGTCCGATTTCATTGGTCCCTTGACTCTATTGTTTTCCCAAAAACGCACACCTCATCACTCCACTTCATCATTCAACACGCGAGATTTCAACATCAAAAGTTTGCAATTTTATTTCTACATCAGTCCGGTTCTGTACATCAACCATCAAGCGGTGTTAACTTTGCTGCTTCTGCTTCCAGCCTTTGTTCGGCTAACCGCAGTCGTTTGATCCGCTCACGACCATCTCGGCCTAACCGCTTTCGTTTGGCTTTGGGCTTGGGTGGATGCATCTCGGCCAGTTCTATAGCCATAGGTCGGATGGCTGCTGTGATATGTTCGTCGATGGTCTGATGATTTAATTTGGTCTCCATGGCCCGCATCTGTAGTTTCAGGGCTCGTATTTTGGTCTTGTCTTGGGCGCTCTGGAGCTGTAGATGCTCAATCTGCTTCAAGTACTTATGCGCCACCTCGGGGCGAAACCAAGTCTGTTCAATGTTCCGGCAACGTTCTTTGAACTTGTTGACACTGGACTAGAGTCGCTCGACCTGCTGCTGCGCCTGCAACCTGTCTTTCTGGAGGCCTTCGAATAGCTTATTCACTAAAACGAAACTATCATTAACTGACTTTTACCATATATTATTTCGTTGTTGTTTGAAGGCATCTCTAAGATAAAAACTTTTATATCCATATATGCGATACTAAGCTCCATACGGGAGCGGTTTAACTTTAGGGTTCAACTGGAAGAAATATAATTTTAAAACAAAGTCGTTTATTTAAATAATACAGCAGTCGGAGTTCGTGAAAATCACTAAAATCAAAGGTGTATAAACACCAGTCCACTGAGATCGTCGAGGTTTTAGCTTCGGGGGACCTTCTTGCGGGGTCGGCCCCGTTTCTTCTCGGGCTTCGACTCAACTTCCGCCTCCTCAATAGGTCGGCAAGCTCCAACGGCACGGATCTGAGCCTCAATCAGGCGAAGCTCATATTGCGCTCTGGCGCTGGCACCCATGGTGCGATCTCGGGCCTCGAAGACCCATTTGTTGTCTGGCTCGGTCTTCACCCACGCCGGGGCACTAGCCTCGGGGCCTTCCCGGATCACCCGATCCGAACAGTCCAGGTCCCGACCCTGGCTCCATCGATGTATGTGATCCCAAATATGCCTGGAGTGGAGGCGTGTAGTCGTCATGTCGCATCTGTCTTCTTCACTCTGCTCACTGGAATTCGACATTCTAAATTGTTATTAGAGATTACGGTTCTGTTAATCAATATATCACGTTGATTTCCATTTTAGCCCCTCAGATTCAATTATGAAGAATTTTCAAATCGTAAATAAATTTTTAACTGCATTACAATGGTATGGTACTTAAACATAGACGACAATTTGATGGTGAAATTCGTATTTGGTAACTAAAGCCTACCGAAATTGGACATCAAAACTTAGTTAAATTGAGAAGTTAAATCCTAACATTAAAATAGGAATAAATATAGAAGAAAGATCCTCAAATAATAACTGGAGTTTCCAAAAAACAAACCTATTAAATTAAAATTATGTCCGTTTTAGAATTTTCTATTTTGTTCGTTTTTGGTGGAAAAAGTACTTTAAGATTTAAATTATACACCTTTTAAAAATTTTAATTTTGTTTATCTTTGAGTGGAAAAAATTATTTTTAAAAATTTGTAAAAGAGAGTTTTTCGAAAATTACTGTTATTTCCCATCCGTTTTCGTCCTCATAAGGGACTATTGTTACACGTGTCTGAAAACAATTAATCGGTGAGAAAGATTTTCTTGTCTTTGATACCTCGATACATTTTCATTCGAGTAGGGCAGAGAAATTACTTTTAGTCAATCATTCTACGACCAAGGATTCCAAATTCAGAAAATTGTTTCTTCATTTATTGATGTTATTGTTCGCTGTTTAATGCATTTTGACTAATCCTAATTCTCAATTCTAATATTCAATTCGTTTTTAAACTCCTATCTAGTTTGGTACTGTGGACCCTAATCAACCGAATTCATCAGAGACTCACTCGACAATCGGATCTTTTAACGTCACCTTCAGATCTACCGATTATACTCCAAGGTTGACACAGGAATCCAGAAATCGAGATGGAAATTGTATATTTCATGATTCCGGGAAAACACAATCCTTAAAAAATCTTCTACTATTGCACTGGATGTTCATGTGTATTCTGCCCTCTCACACTTGCTGCTCACTTTATGGATGCGTGAATTCTATCTTGCGTTACGCAGGTAATCGAGACGGCAATGACAGAAGCTATGCAAAGGGAAATTCATACAGTTCGAAGTTAGTATTTCCGGTGATCGTAATCGGATTTCCCTTGTAAATTGGAACATGTAACGAAATCGGATTTTGTGGTTAACGCAGATATATATTTGCAATTGGCTTTATCAACGCCTTGGAAGCTCATTCTCAGATTTAACAGCAAATAAATAAAATCTAGTGAATTAAAATTTAAATCAAAATTACATTTGCAAAATACAATTATTTTAGTGACTTAATCTCATTTTGTCCCAATCAGAGAAACAAAAAAATCTGTCTTTTTTCTGATGATGTTTTTAGCCTAATTTTAAAAAATAATTAGAATAATCAAATTAAAATTTTAAATTTAAGATTACATTCGGTAAGAGGTCGGGAAATTCCTAAAGCAGTTTATTAATTTATTAAATTTAATAGTTTGGAATTATAATTAAAAACATATATTAAAACAAAATTATCATTAAAAAATAATATTACATAAATTAAGTTAATTTATTAAAATACTTTTATTTTATTTGAATTTTTAGTTCGTATTTTTTTGTTTATATTTANAATTTGGTCTCCATGGCCCGCATCTGTAGTTTCAGGTCTCGTATTTTGGTCTTGTCTTGGGCGCTCTGGAGCTGTAGATGCTCAATCTGCTTCAAGTACTTATGCGCCACCTCGGGGCGAAACCAAGTCTGTTCAATGTTCCGGCAACGTTCTTTGAACTTGTTGACACTGGACTAGAGTCGCTCGACCTGCTGCTGCGCCTGCAACCTGTCTTTCTGGAGGCCTTCGAATAGCTTATTCACTAAAACGAAACTATCATTAACTGACTTTTACCATATATTATTTCGTTGTTGTTTGAAGGCATCTCTAAGATAAAAACTTTTATATCCATATATGCGATACTAAGCTCCATACGGGAGCGGTTTAACTTTAGGGTTCAACTGGAAGAAATATAATTTTAAAACAAAGTCGTTTATTTAAATAATACAGCAGTCGGAGTTCGTGAAAATCACTAAAATCAAAGGTGTATAAACACCAGTCCACTGAGATCGTCGAGGTTTTAGCTTCGGGGGACCTTCTTGCGGGGTCGGCCCCGTTTCTTCTCGGGCTTCGACTCAACTTCCGCCTCCTCAATAGGTCGGCAAGCTCCAACGGCACGGATCTGAGCCTCAATCAGGCGAAGCTCATATTGCGCTCTGGCGCTGGCACCCATGGTGCGATCTCGGGCCTCGAAGACCCATTTGTTGTCTGGCTCGGTCTTCACCCACGCCGGGGCACTAGCCTCGGGGCCTTCCCGGATCACCCGATCCGAACAGTCCAGGTCCCGACCCTGGCTCCATCGATGTATGTGATCCCAAATATGCCTGGAGTGGAGGCGTGTAGTCGTCATGTCGCATCTGTCTTCTTCACTCTGCTCACTGGAATTCGACATTCTAAATTGTTATTAGAGATTACGGTTCTGTTAATCAATATATCACGTTGATTTCCATTTTAGCCCCTCAGATTCAATTATGAAGAATTTTCAAATCGTAAATAAATTTTTAACTGCATTACAATGGTATGGTACTTAAACATAGACGACAATTTGATGGTGAAATTCGTATTTGGTAACTAAAGCCTACCGAAATTGGACATCAAAACTTAGTTAAATTGAGAAGTTAAATCCTAACATTAAAATAGGAATAAATATAGAAGAAAGATCCTCAAATAATAACTGGAGTTTCCAAAAAACAAACCTATTAAATTAAAATTATGTCCGTTTTAGAATTTTCTATTTTGTTCGTTTTTGGTGGAAAAAGTACTTTAAGATTTAAATTATACACCTTTTAAAAATTTTAATTTTGTTTATCTTTGAGTGGAAAAAATTATTTTTAAAAATTTGTAAAAGAGAGTTTTTCGAAAATTACTGTTATTTCCCATCCGTTTTCGTCCTCATAAGGGACTATTGTTACACGTGTCTGAAAACAATTAATCGGTGAGAAAGATTTTCTTGTCTTTGATACCTCGATACATTTTCATTCGAGTAGGGCAGAGAAATTACTTTTAGTCAATCATTCTACGACCAAGGATTCCAAATTCAGAAAATTGTTTCTTCATTTATTGATGTTATTGTTCGCTGTTTAATGCATTTTGACTAATCCTAATTCTCAATTCTAATATTCAATTCGTTTTTAAACTCCTATCTAGTTTGGTACTGTGGACCCTAATCAACCGAATTCATCAGAGACTCACTCGACAATCGGATCTTTTAACGTCACCTTCAGATCTACCGATTATACTCCAAGGTTGACACAGGAATCCAGAAATCGAGATGGAAATTGTATATTTCATGATTCCGGGAAAACACAATCCTTAAAAAATCTTCTACTATTGCACTGGATGTTCATGTGTATTCTGCCCTCTCACACTTGCTGCTCACTTTATGGATGCGTGAATTCTATCTTGCGTTACGCAGGTAATCGAGACGGCAATGACAGAAGCTATGCAAAGGGAAATTCATACAGTTCGAAGTTAGTATTTCCGGTGATCGTAATCGGATTTCCCTTGTAAATTGGAACATGTAACGAAATCGGATTTTGTGGTTAACGCAGATATATATTTGCAATTGGCTTTATCAACGCCTTGGAAGCTCATTCTCAGATTTAACAGCAAATAAATAAAATCTAGTGAATTAAAATTTAAATCAAAATTACATTTGCAAAATACAATTATTTTAGTGACTTAATCTCATTTTGTCCCAATCAGAGAAACAAAAAAATCTGTCTTTTTTCTGATGATGTTTTTAGCCTAATTTTAAAAAATAATTAGAATAATCAAATTAAAATTTTAAATTTAAGATTACATTCGGTAAGAGGTCGGGAAATTCCTAAAGCAGTTTATTAATTTATTAAATTTAATAGTTTGGAATTATAGTTATGGAAAGTTGTTTGTTTTAATAATTTGTTTTTAGCGTGTTTTTGGAAAATATATTTTAACTGCATTTATTATTGATTTTATGAATTTAGAAGTTGAAGACGTCATAACTGGCGATCACGCCAAGGAAATCAATGCGATAGGAAAAAAGAAAGGAACTAAGAATATGTTAGATTCCTTGTCAAAACAAGCACGTGAGATGCTAAATTTTAATGTAAGAAAGTTTGACGGAAAAGTTGGATCTTAAGCCGAACTTTGGCTAAAGGATATTATGGAATGGCTGGGAATAGTAGATCAAAGTCTAGAAATTGGGCGGAGTTACTTCCTCGAGTAGAATTTTGTATCAACGTGACACAACAGAGCGCGACGAAATTTTCTCCATTTGAAATTGTTTTTGGGAGGAAGATTAACCTTCAACCAACATTGCCTCAGACGACATTGGATACCGTTGAGATACATAGATTGGTATGAGAGAACAGTGAGAAAGCAGCTAAACGAATGAAAGAGATGGAAACAGAGAAGAGAACGAATCGATGTTTCACGGTGGGGAGAAAGTATTAGTTCGGAAAGAACCACAAAATCGCGACAAAGTTTTTGTCAGAACACCAGGTGGAATTGAGTGACGGGAAGACAAAGAAACTCAGACGAATTGAATGGCTAAAGAGATGCAGTTCCTTAAAGGAGGGGAGAGTTATGGAAAAAAGTTATTTTTAATAATATTGTTTTTAGCGTGTTTTTGGAAAATATATTTTAACTGCATTTATTATTGATTTTATGAATTTAGAAGTTGAAGACGTCATAACTATTATAATTAAAAACATCAAAAACATATATTAAAACAAAATTATCATTAAAAAATAATATTACATAAATTAAGTTAATTTATTAAAATACTTTTATTTTATTTGAATTTTTAGTTCGTATTTTTTTGTTTATATTTAAAAATAGATTTTATGTTTTTTACTAAATTTTTAATTTTCAAAATTTTATCACATTCTTGAATTTTTTCACAATATTTTTCAATACATTTCAATTCTTTATTACATAATTTATTCGCATCTTTTGTACTTTTACACATTTCTTTTTTGTTGGATGACTTTATATAAGACAAGCAAGATTCAAAACTGCATGTGATATTTCTGATACTTACTATTATTTTTGAAGCCATTTCATTCGGATCATTCTTAAGAATTGTGAAATCATTTATTGAAAGATCTACATTGAAGTTAAATAAAGAGAGATCCAGATATATCAAGTCTTGTTCAATAGATAAACCTTTAGTTGTTGTAGATTCATTCAAAACAATTTCTCCCGTTCTAATTAACTCTTTGAGCAAACGAATTGCATATTTTAAAATGTCATTAAATATATTCTGCTCAATATCTTTACTTGTGCTTTTCGATGTGATGTTTTCAACTGTTTTGATTTTGTTCATTATTGCAATATTCTCTTCACTAGATCCAAACAAGGTAAAATCTATTCGGTTCCAATCAACTGATGGTGTCGAGAAAAATCCTTTCATTGTATTAGAAAAGAAAATATAAAAGTAAATAAAAAGTTGTCCTATCAGCCATATGAATAAATTGAAATGATAATAATATTCCTTGTAGATCCGATTGAGTCTGTCGGATAAAACTTTCAAATTTTCGGTAAGTTGAGCCCGATTTATTATTTTATCTTCATATTTACTATTGTACTTGTTTGCTATTTGTAAAATAAAATAATTATTCATGAATATATAAATAATTTTATGATATTTCTTTCGATATTTGTAAACGAGTAACTGGTGAATGTGTTTGTCGGATAAGTTGTAATTATTGAGAAAATTGGATATTTTCTCAATGTTCGAGTCTAAATTATTCAAAACTTTGATCTGGGAACTAGAAAATGCGTTAAAAGCTGTAATCATTCTATTTAATTCGGCTTTTAATGTTTCTTGATCCATTTCTTGGAAATTTAGAAAAGAAATTTTTTCTTGGTAATCTTTTGGAAAATCATAGAAATTCGAATTTGCCAAACTAAGAAAGTTTTTCAAAATTAAAAAGTCATTTGTGGCTATTTTATTATTGTTTGTTCCATTTGTAACTGTGAGCAATGTGACAGGCGTTCTGTCATATGGGCAAGTTGGATTTTTAGACAACCATTTTATTAGACAATTTCTGCAAACCAAATGCCCACAATCTTCCAACTTCAAACTTGTATCGTTGCTCATTGCAAAATAGCATACAAAACATTCTTGATCGTTTTCCATTTATATTTACTTAATTTATTTATTTAGGGAATTAATTTTTCATTGAAAAATTTGAATTATTAAAAATATTTTCCGTATTTTTTATTGGTTAAATTTATCTAAAATTATTTGTGTGGAAATTTAAGATAAAATTTAATTTTTTAATGTTGTAACAAATACGTTAAAATCAAATATAGAGTAAAATTTAATTGAAAATTACAAAATACTTTTTAACTGTTACTTGGAAATAAAAAAAATTGAAGGCAGTTCTTTATTATTAAATTCTATAACTTTAAAATCAAACTTTGTTTGTATATTATTAATATTTTGAATTTTAAAGACAAAATTTTAATTAGTAATAAATATTATATTATTTTAAAATAATTTAGTACCATGGATTTGAATTTTTATTACACGTTTAATGGATTTATTGTTCATGACTTATCCGAAGTACCCATTAATGGTATTGTTCAAAAGCATTCTCGATTGTTTGGTGGTAAAGGTGGTTTTGGGTCTATGTTACGAGCAATTGGATCTCAAATCGAAAAGACAACTAATCGTGAAATGTGTAGAGATTTAAATGGCAGACGAATGAGAGATGTAAATAATGAAAAACGTTTGAAAGAATGGCTAGATAATGCTGATTCTAGAGAACGAGAGAAATTAGAATCATATTTAGAAAAACGAAGAAAGCGAAAATTATTATTAGATCAAGGTCCAAGTGCAAAAATGCCATATGAAGACAGATCAGTAGAAGAACAACGCAAACAAATTGCCGAAGAACTTCAAGATGCCATCTGTGAAGCTTTTGAAAACAGAAAGCATTCTGAAAGTCTTATTAAAGTAAATACAAAACCAAAGAAACTGCTTCTTGATGTTGATTCAGACATAGACTCTAGTAGTTCTAGTTCCTCTAAATCACCTAGTTACATTACTACTGATAATGATAATTCTGCAAATTGTGGTTCTTGTGTGTCAGTTGAATCAGTTGTGAATGATAAATTGATTAATGGACTAGTAGAAAATGTAGAACTTCCTAAAGAAAGTGAATCACCCCTTGAAGATGTTGCGATTGAGAAAATTAAATCAGATGAGAGTGTGGATAAAGTTTCGTTTGCTCATATCGATTTAAACACTGTTGGCTCTGTAACTCATTTATTAACTTATGGAGCAGATTGGATTAAAAATGATTTAATCCGTCGAGGACTTAAGAGTGGAGGGACATTAATGGAAAGAGCACAACGACTATATTCCGTCAAGGGTTTGACTGAATACCCCGCTAATTTATTAATTGGTGCAGTCCGGGCTAAACGAAGATAGACGTTTTTAATTTTAATATATAATTTTTGTGAAATTATTAATTTTTTGATAAATACTATTGTTAGAACATACTTGCAACGTTTATCCCTACACGATTAACGTGTGAATGGTTTCCTAAATCAGTATCATAATTTTCCATTGTCGTTTTCCGTACCGATTAATTTCGTTCGGCAAATCTTGTTGCTGGGTTTGTGTATGATGTGATCTCATTGTGACCGTCATATAATAATCATGTTATGATAGATAATTATTCATTAAGAATAAACATAGTCACCGAATTTCTTAGTGTTGGCATTTTGGGAGGAATAGTGAAATAAAATAGAATAGCTAAATATACGCGCCTACATCTTTTAAACGCGTCCATGGTTATCTTCCCATTTCCCAACCTTTGTACCCATGGTAGTGACCATGTTAATGATGTACACAGTGATCGAGAGCCGATGAGCAAGTGAGCTCTATTACTTGGATTACGCCCCACAGCGCTCTCTATTCGGGTTCTTGACTACCGATAGAAGGAGTTTACGTCGAAAAGAAAATTGTCGAATGATGAAGATGCATAAATAAATTTGAATTTCAATAATCTTGTTCACTAACGTCTACTTTCTTAAGAGCTCCTATCATATGCCTGAATCAAGTCAATATTCAAAAATAAATGGATAGCAATTAATATTTAAGCCAAAGAAATAAAGAACGACGCTATAATTAAGATATATGGTACACATTACCAAAAGAAAAACATATAAAAAGGGATTAACTGGAGGGGAGCTTCATGAGGGCTTCGCTTTCTTTACATATTGCTTGGCATTCCTAAATACCCTCCGCGTCTGTTTTCGCTTGGGCTTCTGGATCGGGGAATGTTTGACATGTCATGACGCACAAGTCGATCAGCGTTAAAGAAAGTGGAACGGTTGAAGAAACGGCAGAAATTGGCTCAATTTCAACCTTCTTTCTACAGTGGATATTGCAGAACCCAAAAGTCACTTCTGGTGAATATATCCAAGTAATATTTTCTCCGTGTTAGCGACAAATAAAGGATCCACACTTCTATAAGGCATTTTATTTCTTTTCCAGTCTTGCGTTGGCTTTATTTATGCCATATTCTTGAGATGCTTTCTTATTGCCATTACGTTCACTTTCAATATATAATCAGTCAATATAAACAATATGAGAATAAAATATTTTAATTTTCCCGAAATTTGAATACTGATTGGAAAATTAATCAAATTTAAAACTTTTTAATAATTATACATGCGCATAATAATAGGGTTACTTGTATTTTCTACTAACAGCTTTATTCTTCAGTTTTTTCCACTTAAAATTAATACTGTGTCAGCTGTAATAAGGTCAGCATCCTGGAACATAGAGCCTAAATATTTCAAACGTAAGATGAGAATGTGTTCTCAAGCAATCGTTAATAAAGTTTTTTTTTTCAAATAAGCAAGGAAATTAAAGAAAGTAAATCAAACATTAAGTTAATTTCATATTTTGAGTAGATGCCTTTCGTTGAGTCACGAAGAAGTATACTATAGAAATTCTCCGATGTATTTGGATAGCCTTTCTTAATACTAAAGTTGGCTTATCTTTAGAGTGTTGTGCCAGTTTCAAGGGATTTGATTCACTCTATTAATTTTCCATATCAATGGGGGTTAGCCGATATTTAAATACTTTTTTATTTACAAGAAATCGATTTTATTAATTATTATAAAGTAAGATTATTTTTTGAAAAATAATTTTCATGCCTAAAAAGCAAAGTCTGGCGAGGATAAAAAAACAACTTGGAAGAGAAAGTTTATTTCTTTAGAAATAGAAATACAAATTTTAAATAGGTTGTTAAAAAAAGAAAAAAACATCACACATTGCAAAAACCCTAAATTTAAATGAGGCGACAATTCATACTATCAAGAAAGAAGAAAAGGAAATTAGGTGTGCTGTTGCTGCAGGATCTTCGATATTTTCAAGTATTCATCTCGTTCCGGTCTACCAATAATTGACAAAATGACGAAAGCACTTAGTATGTGGATTGATGATATCTGTCAGAAATGGATTCCTTCGGATAGTAATATAATTAGACAAAACGCTCTTAAAATCTATAACTGTCTTCAAATAAATCGAGAATCTTTTGTGAAACCAGATTTTTTAGCCAGTAAAGGCTGGCTTGAGAAATTCAAAAAGCCGTTTTCACTACACAATATAAAAATTCAAGGTGAAATTGCTTCGGCAGATCATGAAGCTGCCATATCATATCCAGAAAAATTTATATAAATAATTGAAGAGCATGGATATACATTGAAACAAGTTTTCAATGCAGATGAAACTGGGCTTTGGTGGGAAAAATGTTTAATAGGACAATTATATCAAGAAGAAATAATTGCACCCGATTTAAGATATCAAAATTATCGTGTAACGATACTTTTATGCAGTAATGCCTCGAGAGATTATATGAAAAATCCCATACTAATTGGTAGATCTTTGAATCCCCTTGCACTTAAAGGCATAAATAAAAACGCTCTACTAGTATATTGGAAAGAAAATTCAAAAGCTTGGGTAATTGAAGATTTATTTCGAAATTGGTTTTTAAATTGTTTTGTTCCAGAGGTAGAAACTTATTTAAAGTACAATAATTTAGAATTCAAAACACCATTACTAATAGATAATGCGCCAGGTCACCCACAAGATTTGAGTAATCCTAACATCCAAATAGTGTTTCTACCTCCTAATACCAGCCATTGAATCAAGGTATTATTAAACTCGTTAACAAATATTGTGAAAACCCATTATTTTTTATTAATTTTTGTGTTTTATATTTAACCCTTTAAAGTCTGTTGGGGTATATGTGTCCAACCCATGTATTATATGCGACTAATAGTAAAAGTAAATCCCGTTTTTAGATTTTACACAAATATACCAGTCCTTGAATGTACACTATGCAAGTTTTTGTCTACAAATAGTCACATAACCTCACGGTTTGCTGGTGAAGTGCGTGCAGCGAACACTTGCTTTACATTCTGACAAATTTTTAAAAATTAATCAGGCTCCAAAGGGTTGAAATTTTTTGTTTCTAAATATATAAAAAAACCTTGAATTTATATATTTGTAATACAGTGATTATTGATAGCTTTTAGAAAATAAATATTGAAATGTAATAGGAAAATATATATCTAAAATTTTTGACAATAAATTAACCGAACTATAGACATTTTATTTTAATATTACCAATTTTTTAAAATCAAATTGATAAATAATTTGTTCTAAATATTAGATATTTCAAATATTTTTTATTTACTAAAGATATTAAAAAGAATTTTAAATTTACTATTTTAAAGTTGTTTCGATAAATAATGCATTTTCTATAACTAAAATATTAGAAAATAATTTTTCAGGAATATCTCTTCAAACTTTTCTTTTCTTGAATAAATGGATGAAACCGAAACTACTATTAACACAACTGCATTCTTATTTGGAAATATTAATAGTAAAGGTCAGCTAGAGGCGGACGATGAGGAATTAATCTGCTTAAATAAATTATCCGATTGCCACCTCGAAGAGATAAACAATACTATTCAATCACTATTTTCACAGCCAGAAACGCTAAATGATAATTCGTTATCAAATCTTTCAGATAAAGCTAATAACGAAAATATCAATCCCATTGATTATTACGATGAAAACGAATTCATTGAAGAAATTGAATTAAATACTGTCGTTGATGAGTCCAAAGTAAATAACAATTATAATGACGAGGTAAAATTTATTCATTTTAACTAAATAATTAATTATTTTATATTAATAATCTAATCATGAAATCTTTGTCCATTCAAATGATTAATTAAAAAGTGAAGTTTAAATAAAGAAATTTACAGCATTAAATTAAAATAATGAAGTTTCAGTACTTGAAATTTCGATGGATTAGTAATCAACATTTTTTAAATTCCCAGGTCCATTTAAAAACAATATAACTACTATATTCAATACAATTTTCAGAAGAATTAAAAGGAAAATGGCGTATTCATTTGATATTTATTATGTCATTATTTTGTATTTTTATTTCGCATATTTTAATGAAATAAAAAAATCAATTATTTTTTATCTACAATATAATAATTTGTATGTTACCGATTCTATTTCTAATTTTATCTTCATTGTATAGTTTTTGGATGAAAGCAAATAAATGAAAAACATTAGCAGAACATGTCGGTTTTTCATTCTGGTTTCTACACTTAAGCTAAAATTTTCACATAAGTTTAGAAAAGAAAAGATTCATGATTACCTATAGGTTTCAAGTTAGAGATAAACCCCGCTAAATATTAGATACAGTCACAGGTTGTTCGATCCTCCTATTAAATTAAAAGATTAATTAGCTATAAAAGTAAATTGTTGTATGAAATGAATGTAAGCGTCAATTACTTTAATATACTACAATGATTATTTTAACTCGCAATTTGAATAACGTTTCGTTCAAATACAGACGTCTTTTTATTAGATGCAGCATAATAAATAATAAACCATACGATAGTGACAGTTAATACGCATAACACCAATTTGATATTGAGAACTTATTGCTGCAACTAAGACAAATCTTTTAAAAATTTGTGTACTGTATAAATACCATTTCAAAATAAATTCAAAATTTAACCGGAATAATTGGTAATATTATCGACATGCACTGAACTATAAAACGTCAAAAAATATAAATTCTTCAATCAATAAAGAATTTTTAATTTCTTAAACTACTTGACAAAATAAGTGTCAAACTTACGACATTTAATGAATGTACTGGCTACAATTAAGCCAACTTCAACACAAACCGAATGAATAGAAAATAATTTCAGTAAACATTAAAGCCATGTGTTTTTTAAAAAGCTATTTTTCATCTAAACCCTAAATTTTGAATTATACGAAGCTTATGAAATGTTTACTAAACTTTACTTGATATTGATACTTTAACTGCGTTTCTGACGCGTATACTTACCTGCTGGCGAAAAGCAGAATTTAAACCGAAACATTTGTAAATTTAACACAGGAAAATAGTGAAATTAAAATAAAACAGTTACCGTATATACTCGCGTATAAGTCGAAGTAACAAAAAATAAAATAAGGTTTAATGATTTCACTAAAAATTAATTTGTACGTTTTTTGACCCGGTATAAGTGTAAGTGGCTATTTTGACTTCAAAATTTGACGTAAATTTCTCGACTTTTACTCTAGTATATATGGTAAATCGAAAAAGTTATGTTCCTTCATACAAATTATTTCTATTTAATAATTTCAGATCAGCCCGCTCCCTTGAGCAACACTCCCAATAATGCACTGAAAAATTTGGTTAAAACTACAAAATCTATTAAAAATAATTCTAAGATTACAATCACTATTCCCATTCATTTTATTAGTCATGCTTGATTAAAGTAAACCTTTTATGAGATTTGAAATAAATTTGTGATTCAGGTTGTTTTTAATTTACTCTAGAATTATAGTTTCGTATTAATAGATACACTAAAAAGCGGCTTTGGACTTGTTATGAACTTTCATTTAATGATTTTATTAATAAAGTCTTAAAAATTAAAGATGATTTCTCAAAATCACAAAACTTCGGAAACTTGATCTTTTCTAAGAACTTTCTTCGTATCAAAGATAATATATGGAAGTTATTTTTGCACCATATGGACAATAAGCGATCCACAGACAAAAGGAATAATAGCAGAATGAGTTAGAAAAAAATAAAGCAGCAATAAAAATATAAGTGATTCAAAAAAATTTTTAAAATTACTTTTAGTTATCTTCAAATTTTCAAGAATAATAATTCTCTCTTTTTTAAATTTCCACTATGATCTGATAAATTAACGAAATATTTCCTTTTAATTGGGCATCTTATACTAATTTTCCGAGATTATCTTTTTGATATTAAATTCTAAAAACTCTCAGATTGTATTTGGAGTGGAATCTCGAATGTTATTCTTCGATAATTTTCATTGTATTTTATATTTTAAGAAAATACTAAATCATAAACATTCCAGATTTCGGCTGGAAAAATTATAGTAAATATATACTACTTATTTTATAAAAACTTTATTCCTAGAAATGCAATCAATAAAATCCCATTTATAAAAATAAAATTCCAATTTATTAATTAATAATCATATGAAGATGAAAAGAAAAGAAATTTTAGATTTACTAAATAATTGAATGAGAAATATGTTGCTTTCTATGTTCCTGAAAATTAAATGAGACAATTTTTTATAAATAAATTCATAAGTTTATTCACTAAATGAAAGGGAACATAATTTCCAGGGTCAACCGAAGTACCAGATTTTCGGACGTTAATTACATTTGAATTGTGTGCCGTTTTATTTTGTTGCTTGAACCGTTGAGCTAATATTTCCAAACCAATGTAACCAATAAAAATGTTTAACGAAAACAGTAGTTCTAAACATGTCTTACACAAAATAGATTTAATTTGTCAATATCTTAATCATTTGTATTATTGTACCCATAGAAATGTACACAAGCTTTGGTATGATATTAAATTTAAAATATATAATATAAACTAGTAATAATCAGCAAAAATTATGGAAAAGAAAAAATATAAGATTTCATAAAAAAAGTTTTGTAATATATATTTTATAAATTTTTTATCAAAAATTGTTCACATGTAAATGTTTGAATAAATTTACTGAATTATCAACATAAGATGTCTTTCACTGTTATTTTCTGTGTATCTTTGTTTTTTATTAGAACTTGTCAAAGCAAAACTAGTAAACGCAGTAGAAAGCTTTTAATTTTTTGGGGTTGAAAAAATCACGTTTTTAAACCGAAATTTCCCTTGTATTTATTATCTATTAAACAAATTTTAATTTATGTTATCTAAATTTTTCTTTCAGCAAAAATTCTCAAAAACAAACTATATTGCCACTTTAATGAATCCCTTACTTTTCAATAATAAGTGTATTTACATCATTTTTGAAATCGTATTGAAAAAAAATATTCTGCTTTTCGGGTGGTTTTAAGTTTGGATATTTTCCATATTTTATTCATTCTTGGTCTTTAAAAATTTATTGAAATATTTTCGGATTTTATTTAGAGATTTACTATTTAATTTGAAATTCAAAAAAATTTGAATTTTTTTCAAAATAAATTTGTATTTTTGAAGATTTTTCGTTATTTCAATATATAAATAATAAAATAATTCAAACTGAAATCTAGTTATTCTTAATTATTAACTCAAATTTAAATTTAACAAATGCTACTTTGTATATTTAAATAACGAAAATTGTTCAAAAAATAGAAAATAATTTTGAAAAAATTAAATATTTTTCCAATTTTATAACACATCATTTGAGTACCAACATGATTTTTTTTGATAATTACCTAAAATGCCATACTGCTGCTTGTAGAATAAAGAAATTTAAAAATATATTTCTTATATAATTACAAAGCATTTTATTCACAGAAAGCATTTCAAAATCAAAAAATAAATGTTTAGCTTGCCACTTAAAATCCTGGCAATTTCGGCTAGTTATCAAAGAGCGCGAAATAAAGAAAACTATGAAAAGACATAAAATTTATTTTTTCATGATCGTTCCATTGTGAATCAAAGATTTTCTTCATGACGATTTAAAGATCCCTCGAGATTTAATTTTTGCAATATGTGCTCACAAGACAAAATTCTGCAAAATCGGTTTTTAAAGTTTGTTACTAGGTTCCGCCACATAATTTTTAGAAAACAGGTCTTTAATTGAAATTATTATAGTGAAGCTCACAGAAATGATGTTATGGGAATATTCACGAGATTTCATTAATTTCCTTTTTTAATATTTTGCAATACCTATCAATAAGAAATTAAAATATTTATGGTATTAGGATGATTACGATGATTGCGTAATTATTGAAAACCCCGAAGAAGCAACTGCTAAAATGCCTCCTCCATCGGAAGTTCCATTTAATAGGCGGAATGTAAATTCTAGTTAAATATTTTATTCTATGAGCCAATGATTGTTTCAGAACTTTGAGTCAGTTAATAATAATAACAATGCTGTAATTGACCAGTCTGATATTTTTATATATTCAAAAACTGAAAATGTAAATACTCTCAACACCCCTCTTGGTAGTATTTTGCCCCCAGAATATGCTAATATCGAAATTCAAACTCTTTTCCCCAATTATCATCCAGATAAAGTTCCACGGTGGGGTAAATTACTTAAACCATTCCATGAACCCCAACTCTATCGTCCTCTTGATCAATGGAAAGCGAATCCACCGGAAAATGTTTTCATTGATCATTTGAATGAAAATCAGGAATATGTATACAATTCTTACGGAATTAATATGGGAGTAATGCCACCAGATGAGAAAATTAATCCAAATGACGCAGACATCTTTAGTCTTCCTGCAAAGTCATTTGCTGACTGTGAAGTTTCAGTTCCATTTCGTGATATTCAGCCTTTTGCTGACAATATTAACCATGTACAGAATAATCACATATCTTCAAAAAATGACAATCAGTTGCTTTCTAATCATTATCAGAAACGCAGCAAACTCAATGATGACTCATTATTAGCTAAAAGAAAACGAAGAAGAGAAGAAAAAATGAAGAGGATGCAAGAGAATGCAGGAAATGCAGATAAATACGAAATTTTGACGTGAGAGATAATTTCATTTCCTAATTTCAATGACATCTCAATAATTTTCAGTGGTTTGTCATGGAGAGATGGCCCAGCATCGTATTGGTACGACATGTATAACATTCCGTTAGATGCCAACATTATTGATTACAAAGTCAAACCGTCTTTGGCGGCGGCACCGATAGACGAATCTAGTCCTTTGCCGAATATTGATTTAGGTAATTCACTAATTACTATTAATTATATGCACACTTTTCTATGATTCATTTTCAATAATATTAATAACATGTTTAATATTATTTGCTTTGAAAAGCTTATAAAAATCTTCTTGCAATATTAAATCCGTTATTAAGAAATTAAATATTCAGAAGATAAATACAATCTACATCGATTGTGCAAATATTTGCACTTTTACTAAATTCACCATCTAATTGTTTTGAACGAGCCATGTGATTATGAATTATGAATATCAATCAAATACTCAATATTGAGAACTAACTTGACTAATACTGGGTACACCTTTGAACATACAAATTAGTCAAGTTAGTTCTGTATATTGGCTGACTGTGTGATGTTCCTATTTACAGAATATTGCGTACTTCTTCAAATTCATTCATATTCGCAATATTCTGTAAATAGGAACATCACACAGTCAGCCAATATACAACCGGCATTTACATATAAAATACTATGGGAAAAGTCTGCAAATAGCTATATCTATATCTATATCTATATATTATTCATTAAAATGTAAATTAATATGTAATCAATTAAAATCAATTTAGTTGAATTAATTTGTCAATAATCTAAATTTAAATATGATTGTTGGGAAATATACAAAGAAAAATATAAAATAATGGTTTCTTGGTAGGGAGCATAAATTAAGATATGCTGAAAAATATTTATTAATAAAAATAGTTTCAAAACATAAATATCAATTTTAAATGAAAATCGAAATCGTAAAAATTATGCATCATTCGATAGTAAAAGGTCGATTTAAATATAATATTGAAATAAAATGAAATATTATCGGTTTAAATAAAAAATTAAATAAAAATATGTTTACATCGATAAAATATGAAATTTTAACGGATTTTTGAATTTTTATAAAAAATTATGAATTTGAAAATGATTTGAAACTGAGATTTCGCAAGTAAAAGATTTATAGGTTGATTTTTTTCATTAAATTTTCTTACATGTTGTTTGAATAAAGATTTATTTTAAATTTCAGAATTGCTCAATGACCAAGACAGTAAGTTCTCAACCTGGCAATTAGTTCACTGGGAAAGTGATGTAATTATTGACCCTCAAATTGTCAAAAAAGAAATCATCGATTCAAATAAGAAATTTGCTCCACACGGAGGTTGGATTCCATCATATAAACACAGAAATATGGCAACTTTTCAAGTAAAATTTATTCTAAAATTAACTAGGCCCAAGAATTAAATTTATTTAGTATTAACCCTAAATATTTATACGTATAAATATTTTGCGAAACTAGATAGTTTCTAAATAAAATAAAAATATATAATTTAATCGACTTTATACATTTGTTTATTAATCGATTTATTAATATTATTTATAATTCAAATCGATTACATTAGAAAATATATAGATAGATAGATTAAAGATTAAGGAAATCAGTATTGGAAGATTATCATTGATTATATACTCTTTAAATTATACTAAAATCTAATATTTCAAAAATAGTCGTTAGTAAAACTTGAAATTTATAAAATAAATAAATAAAATAAAAATATTATTTAATTGATTTTTGTTGTTTACTAATTGATCTATTAATGTTTTTTTTTATAATTGAAATTGATTACAAATTATATACATTGATAAAATTCTAAATTTATCTATATGGATAAATTTATTAATGATTAAGGAAATTAGATTTGGAAGTTAATCATTCATTATAAACTCTCAAAATCAGTTTATATTTCAATTTTATATTATTATTAAAACTTGTTATATACTTACGAAACTTTGCCAAAATAATTGACGAATGTCGAAAGAAAAGCTTAAAACCAATTTATTCGTGATTTTCAAGTTTCTCTGTCACTACGTTAATGCTATTGCTGAAATGGCTGGATATTAGAGTTATGATATTTTCACCTTTTCACAAAATGTTTTCCTTGATCAATATATATATATATATATATATATACAGGGTGNATATATATATATATATATATATATATATATATATACAGGGTGGCACAGATAAAGTGAAGCACAAGTTTAACTACTTTATTTTTTCTTGCCTAATGATATAGCTTGCGCAATTATATAAATTTTTAATATTTGAGTTTGTTTTAATATTTTAATATTTAATTATAATATGAGCGGTTCCTTAAATTTAAGTTAATGGCATTGGAATTCAAACGACAAAGAATTTTAAATTTATTTTTGGAGGGAAAGCATCAATCGGAAATTTTAAAGTTAACGAAAGCAGAGGGCATTTGCCGTTCGTTGGTATACAGAACCTTAAAAAGGTACAAAGATTCCGGCACAGTTGTACCACCAAAGAAACCTGGTCGAAGCCGGACCGTTCGTACTCCCAGGCTAGTTAAAGTTATCCGTGAACGGATTCGCCGAAAACCAGCCCAGTCGGCCAGAAAGATGGCAAAGAGTCTTGGAATATCGCGAATATCTGTATCTCGTGTTCTTAAAGAAGACCTTGGACTTACACCTTACAAGAAACGGCGTGTTCATGGTTTATCCGACACAAATAAAAAGAAACGAGTCACAAGATGTAAGGACTTATTATCTCGGCACGCTGAATCAGTAATCCTGTTTACTGATGAAAAACTCTTCGTCCTCCAACAGTCACACAATACTCAAAATGATCGAGTGTACTCGCCATCAATTACCGATATCCCTAGTCATTGCCGCACGGTCCAGCGTTTCCAAGGAAGTCCTTCTGTGATGGTTTACGGAGGTATTTCCAAAAAGGGTCGTTTGCCTCTGAAATTCATAGAAAAGGGTGTCAAAATTAATTCTAAATATTATTTAGAAGAAGTATTACAACGTCATGTGATGGCGAATGCCTTTAAATTGTTTGGAAATGATCCATGGGTATTGCAGCAGGATTCTGCGCCCGCACATGCCGCTAAAATAGTTCAGAACTGGTGCAAGTCAAATTTGCCTGATTTCATTAGCAAGGAACAATGGCCTTCATCATCTCCGGATGTAAATCCTTTGGACTTTTGTATGTGGGCCTTAATGGAACAGCGTCTAAATAATCTAAAACCAATGAGTTTGGATAAATTTAAGTGCTTACTTCAGAAAATTTGGATTGAAATACCTGAAGAGCAGGTGCGTGCCGCATGTGAAGCATTCCCACGCAGATTGATGGCCATTGTCAAAGCCAAGGGTGGCCACATTGAAATTTAATTAATAAATGTGAAATAGATGGAGACTTCGTTTTAAATCTTTTAAGATTTTTCAAATGTATTTTAAAAAATCATGTTAAAATGAGTTTTTTCTTTGCTTCACTTTTTCTGTGCCACCCTGTATATAGATATATAGATAAAGAGAGAAAAGGTAAAAATTAGTGACTAATACCTCAAGACAATATTTCTATGTTCTCTACGAGCGAAGGAATTGTATTCAGCATGCAGAAATAAAGAAAAACGGCAGCCTCGATTTATTTTGAGCAATAAACCACTACTCTGTATTAAACATTTGCAAATTAAAGTTTTCTAAAACGTTTCCTAAATTTGGGGATGACCTTTTTGTAAAAGATATCAAAATAAATAGCCATTTCGTTGTTTTCGGACACACGTTCATCGTTTTATGACACTTGGAAGGGAGTTACAAAAGTCATATGGATATAGTATTGTATATTAAGAAGCACATTAGTAATTACTACGAAACATACTTAAAAATACATAGAACTAAATCTTTATCCATTAAAGCAGTCATCTTCAAACTTTATATACCTGTGGAACACTTTTACAAAAAAATCTTTTTGTGGAACCCTAATTAACTTTTTAAAATGCAAGTTTAATTTTTAATACAATATTTAACAAATATAAAAACCTTAAATAAATATTTAATTTTTAAATTAATGGCTTGGGTATGGATGTCTATCTTTACATAAACTGGCGATTAAAATAATCATTCATTATAAAATACGTATAACATTATTTTTGTGGAACCAACTTTGAAGACCTGCATTAAAATAATAAACTTATTTTAACTAATTTTAAATTTATTTCCCTTAAAAACATTTATAATCAAATTCAGGATGCATTTTCTGGTGAATATTTCGGAATTTGGCCTGCCTCGTCTACTGGAACTCTACTTACTCGACCGGATGTATCTCAGTGGCATAGTATTTTTGGATTGGAAAATGCTCACATGACAACTACAGAATGGATCAATAATATTATTATCGATCCTCGTAATCCCAATGCTCAACAGCCTTATTTACTAGAACTTGATTTAAACAATGAGAATATTCATTTTGATTTCACAAATCCTAAACAGACCACAGAAATTTTAAATTCAGAATTAAATGGAGTTTATCTGACGACTTCATCAACTGTTCCAAGTTCAGCCCCAGAGAACGTCACTGATACTGAAAGCAATACCATTCAAAACGCAAATACTGAAACTCCAAATAAAGATAAACAATTGAAAAAACTTAAAATTCTAAGCAAGGTTAGTGGTCAATAATTATAAAAATTAATAATAATAATTATATTAATTAAAAAAAAATTTTGTATGAGAATGTTAACAATTTGGTGGGTTTCATGAAATTAAAATAACTTTTATATATTTAAAAAATGTTTTTAAAATTTTATTAAAATACCTTTTTGTTACAGTTTTATAATGATTATTAGTTGTTAATTTGTTTGATTATTATTATTTTCATTTAGTTGTTATTAATATGACTCTTAGCCTAAAGAAGACTGTTAAGCTGTAGAAATATATAGCAATGCTATATTTCAATATACTTAGTTGGCAATTTTCTATAATAATAATAATAATAATAATAATAATAATAATAATAATAATAATAATAATAATAATAATAATAATAATAATAATAATAATAATAATAATAATAATAATAATAATAATAATATTAATAATAATAATAATAATAATAATAATAATAATAATAATAATAATAATAATAAATTGGTATTAAAATTGATGATTATTAACTGATAAAAACTAATGATTCATATTGACGAATTTATAAAAAATAATTAATAGTAATTGATAATATAATAATTTGTAATAATTGATTGGTAATAAATTGATAATAATTAATAATATATAATTTTCAATTGACATATTTATTAAAAAATCAGTAAAGATATCGATATTTGTTATAGTCACGAATTTCCGGAACAGACTTTTTCAAGTGATTTTGATAATAAATAATAATTGATAATAATGAATAAAACTTAATAATAACAATAATAATTTTGTAAATCTAATAATTTCTATTATCAGTTTTCTTTATCTTCATTTCTTTTCAGACTAGATAAATATTAGTGCTTATTTAACACGAATATTTATATAATCTAAAAATAAATGAATATAAAAAAGTGATAAAAACATTTAGTCATCTTGAAAGTTCTATAAAATTAATTTCTATTAGATATCAGAAAATTCAGAACTTGATGAAAAACCAAAAGAAGTTAAAGCGGAAATCGCCGAAACCGAATGCTTTCAATTAGTTCCATATTCAAACGATAGTACATATCAAGTCACTGTTGACAACATTGATAAAAATTCATTTTATCTGGACTATTCTGAAACAGAGAGTACTGAAGTAATGGATTTACAAAGTCCACTCATCGTGAATGGAATTCAACACAGCCTTCCCGCAATTCAATTAGATCCATTCTTTTTCCCTCTGAAATTAGACAATCAATTCCTCCGACGTCTACACCGACCTCGATTATCTGAGTAAATCAAATATGCTTTTGCAACATATAAATTGAGTATCATCACGTGTTTAGCGTCAAGAAAGAAATCAGCCATTTATTCCAATCTCCGCAAAGCATATTCAATATTACCGATATTATCAAAATGGAATCCGAAGGCAGGCTTCAGGTTTCGAAACTTACCGGAAAAGGCGATGTCTTTTTTATGCGTTCAATAATGGATTTGAGTTCCAGTATTGATCACATGATTCTGGCAGAATATTCGGAGGAATATCCACCATTAATGATGCAAGTATGTCGTGACAACTTGTGATTGATAATTATTTATTGCACAATTCCAGAGTGGAATGGCATCACGGATAGTTAATTACTTTCTCGGCCACCCTACCCAGCCAGTCATAATGCCACAATTACCATTCGGTGAAATACACGTGTCGCAGCAAATACCATTCCTAGGCCAGCTGTCATCTAACCAAATATTCCAAGCCCTTGAAAACAACATGTTTCGAGCTCCTATTTATTCTCACAAATTGAAACCCTCAGATTTTCTAGTGATCGTTAAATCAAATACTTTATGTATTCGAAGAATTGATGACGTGTTTCTAGTTGGTCAACAATTACCGTTAATGGAAGTTCCAGCTCCCAATTCAAAAAAAGCCAATACCTTTCTCAAGGATTTTTTACAGGTCGTTATATAATGATTTTTTATAAATCTATTGATTTATTATGGATTTTTTAAATTTAATATTTTCAACAAGATCTATACAATTTTATTAGGATTTATTAATTTATTATTGAATTTAAAAAAAAATTTCATTTTAAATTTTACTGATTATATTATGATTAATAATTTATTGATTAAAAAATAAATTTTATATTTGTAAAATCTATTGTTTATTATTAAATATTTATTGATTTTTAAATTTTATATGGAGATTTTTTATAAATCTATTGATATATTATGGATTTTTTAAATTTAATATTTTCTACAAGATCTATACAATTTTATTAGGATTTATTAATTTATTATTGAATTAAAAAAAAAATTTCATTTTAAATTTTACTGATTATATTATTATTAATAATTTATTGATTAAAAAATAATTTTTAAATTTGTCAAATCTATAGATTATTATTAATGATTTATTGATTTTTAAATTTTATTTGGAGATTTTTTATAAATCTATATTTTCTACAAGATCTATACAATTTTATTAGATTTGTTGGGTTTTTAATTTAAAGTCGGTTCTCTCTCTGACTCCTCGTGTTCTTATTCAGCCAAATAACTCAAACCCAACACAATACTTTTTATTAAATCTTAATCACAATTACAATTTGTCACTATTTGCACCTTTCTCTCTAGATAATTTTCACTCGATAAGGTAGAAAAACCCAAGGGACAATCACCTTTTCTGGTTCGAGACTCGTTTAAATTAATACGTTTCTCTTTAAAATTATTGATCGCCGGATTGTGCTTCTTTGTTTTCGACCAAATGGCGGCTTGTTCACTTCTGAGCTTTCTTTTTATACTTTTCATAAGAGGCCAATTACCCAAAAAAATTGTGCTAAATTTTCCTAAATCAATATTTTTGGGTTTCTAATTTGTTTACCCTTGATAAGGGCTCAAAATATTCCTCCTTTTATCTCACTTCTCGGGTCTCACTGCGAATTGGGTTATCTACAGCGCTCGTGTTTCACATGGGCTCGGGCTTCCCATTGACTTGGGTTTTCCTTTACCGATTAATTAATTTTAATTAATTTGATTTTCGCCTTAACTTTCCCTATAAGCACCTTATTAAATTTTTATTATAATTTCTGAATTCGTCTATCAATTTGGCGTTCAACAATACCCGATTCCCCCGTTTAACCCTTTCGCTGCGCATTGCTTCTTGAAGTAGCCGCAAAAGTAGCAAATATTTGTCTATTGACATTATCTGTCCAAATGCTGGAGTTGATCGAAGCCACTCTTGAGACCAATAATCATTCAAACAGGGTTTTTTCACCTGAGCCGTTAAAATATTTTGAAACAATATGCGAATATACTCGCTTGGAGCGTATTTGCATAGTTTTTTTTTGCGATAATATACGTGCGGAGCAGCGAAAGGGTTAATATTGATTTTTGATTTTTAGTAAATTTTAATTAATTTTCCACTTTTATTGCTTTTACCCATGTTATGCTTTCGTTTTATATACGAATTTTTGGTTTTTGCGCTAACCCCAACAGTATTATTAATTTATTATTGACTTTTAAAAAACTTACCAAATCTTCATCAATTAATTATGAAAAAATTAAATAGAAACAGTTTTATAAAACTTTGAATTTTATTTTTAAAATTTTCTACCAGATATATAAATTTTAATAAATTATTAATATGTAAAATATTTTATTGAATATTTAATAGATTTTTGATTTTTGATTTTTTCTCAGAATAAAAATAAATGAAATATCAAATATTTTAAATTATTGAATTAAATGAAATTATTCGTTAACTTATTGATTCAAAAATTTTTTAAAAATATACTTAAAAACAAAACAATTAAATTTCTTATTAATTTGTTTTATCAGTTTGAAATTAAATCGATAAAACAAATTCCACTATAACAAATATTAATCCTTGATATAATTTACATTATTTACAATTAACGATCATTTCCTTATATTGATGTTGAAGATGCTATTTATTCTATTTCTGTTTTTTAGTATTAATTTTCGTTTTATTTCATAGTCGACAGATTTTGATAATTTCAACTAATTGATATTTTTTAAATCTAAAGAATTCAGCCACGATTGTCAATAATTTTGCAACCAACATTTTTTTTATTTAGAAAATAATTGTTCATTGGATTTTTCTGTTTTATTAGAAAAATATAATCGCATTTATATAGTTCCAAATTATTGTTAAATATTAAGGATTTCCAAAAAAGTAAAAAATCTAATACATGTACGAAAAGTTTTATCGATTGAAACAGAATCTAGATATACTAAATTGAAATTTAATTAATTAGAAAATAAATTACTTAATTACAGGATAAAAATTATTTAGTATTTCAAAACTATTGACACGGAATCATAATTTCTGAAATATTTTACAGAATTTTATCATAAATTGGAAACATTTCATTTATTAAGTTGACATTTATTTATTGATTCCGCAGTTAAATAATATTTATAAATATCTTAATTTCAAAGACTGAATATGCAATGATTGTTGATAACGAAAGAAATTTGAAATAAAGATAACGATCAGGTGTATGTAAAAAAACGAACTTTCCTACATTACATGAATTATTCTTACAGTTACAATTTCATTTATCATGTGATTAGAGTTTTTGCTTTGAAGTTTTTAATTTCCAAATTTAACGAAATAAAATATTTCGAGATTTGAAGTATCAAGTTATAAAAAATTTCTTGAAATTCTATAGACAGGAATTCTGTAGCAGAAACTCTAGATATAATTAAAGTTCTCATTATGTGTTCAATTCTAAACACACAGTCGAATATATATATATATATATATATATATATATATATATATATATATATATATATTTATGTGTTATTAAATTTTCAGATTCAAATCATTAGAATGTTTCTTCAAAGTCAAACTGATCCAAAAAGAATAAGACACGATGAAATCAAAAATATTTTTTCCGAACAATCAGATTCTGCGTTAAAGAAAAGATTAAAAATGTTCGCTGAATATAAAAAAGCTGGTAAAATACAATATAACACCAATTCTCTTCAAATAAACAATATTTAGAAAGTGGTAACGGAACGGGGTACTGGGTACTGAAACCAGAATTTCAGTTACCTACCGAGGACGAATTAATTGAATGTATTTCTCCAGAAGAGTGTTGTGCTTATTATTCAATGATGTGGGGACTTTTGCGATTAGAGGACGCTGGTTATAATAGCAAGAGTTTGACTCAAGCTGAACCAGATCAACAAGATGACGATGAAGAAAAGGAAAATAATGTAAAGTTATTTGAATCCAATATTGGAAATATTGATTTTATTAGTTGAAAATCGAAGATGAAGTAAAAGCAGCTCCATGGCATACTACGAAAACGTTTTTAGACGCTCAAAAAGGAAAATGCTATTTGGAGTTGATTGGAGTAACAGAACCTACTGGTTGCGGAGAAGGATTCTCCTATTCCAGAGTTAGTGCCAAAGCCTCTCTTTTCAAAGAAACACTGAAGAATAAATTCAATAAACCTTCCAACACGTCCGGTACAAATGTTCCCGGTGTCGGTAAAAGGATGGTAACGGGAACTGATGCAGATTTGCGGAAACTTACCTTGAAAAAAGCATGTGCTCTACTCAAAGAATGCGGAATTCCTGAACAAGAAATTAAAAAGTTGAAAAGATGGGATATTATCGACTTAGTCCGACAAATGTCAACACAAAAAGCAAAGCAAGGAGAAGAAGAAGGAATGACAAAATTTGCTCGATCTTCTCGACTTACTGTCGCTGATCAAGTGAGAAAAATACAATTAACTAAATATCAATATTGACACATTTCCCAGGAAGAACGTTATAAGAGTGAATGTCAAAGGATATTTAATTTACAAAATCAAGTTTTGGCCAATGAAGATGAGTTAACATCCGACGATGGAGCGAGTGAAGACGACGATGACAATTGTGATGATCTTCGGAAATCGATTTATTCAGCATTAGATAATCGAATGGGAATTAATGACGAGGAAGTTGAAATGATGAAAATAAAAAAATCTTTAGAGGTAATTATTGTCAAAATTATTTTCATTAATGACAATTTTAATTTTGCTGATATTATTGACCTACGTAATTTTTTAAAATTATTTTGTTTAAATATTTTATATTTTTATCTTTATAATTAATTATATTATTAAAAATAGTGAAAATTTTTATATATTTAAATAATTAAACTACTAAAATGTGTTTTAAATGAAAAGTAAAAATAATTCTGACACTTACAATATTTTAAAAATCTTCAAGAAATTTTAATTGGGAAAAATTAATAAATAACAAACATTTTAATTTTACTAAATTCAAATTAATAAATATATTGATAAAAAGTAATTAATATATTGACAAGATTATTAGATATATTGATAAAACTATTAAATATAATGGCTAGATTCTTAAATATTTATATTATTAAACTCCTTAAATATATTTTTTCAAATTTCATCACTGATTTCTTTTCCATTTTGTTTTTATTAAGTAAAAATTTAAGAAATTCTCTTGGCGAAAAATTCATCAGGCAATCAATCAATAAAATCACAAATTATAAATTAATTTATTATATTTAAAAAACTTAACAATATCATGAAAATTTGTGTTAATTTTAAAACAAAATATTGATATATCTGAAAAGAAATGAAGATAAAGAAAATTGGCAACATAAATGCACCAAACTATAGATTCATCGAAATATCATATCTTACTATCAATTCTTTCCCCGACGTTCTTTCAAAGAATTTCCCGCAACCTTTCTGGTATATTGTATTAAATTTCTTGCAATACTACTATAGTAATTCTCTTAACGTTGTGCGTCAATTGAATGTCTGTCTAATTCTAGACTTCAAGAGGGTTATATTTTTATCAAACTTTCATATATTATTCATATATTATTTATATTATTCATATATTATTCATATATTATTTATATTATTCATATATTATTCATATATTATTCAAATTCATTATTCATATTCATTATTCATATTCATTATTCATATTCATTATTCATATTCATTATTCATATTCATTATTTATATTCATTATTCATATTCATTATTCATTATTCATATTCATTATTCATATTCATTATTCATATTCATTATTCATATTCATTATTCATATTCATTATTCATATTCATATTCATTATTCATATTCATTATTCATATTCATTATTTATATTCATATTCATATTCATTATTCATATTCATTATTCATATTCATTATTCATATTCATTATTCATTATTCATATTCATTATTTATATTCATTATTCTTATTCATTATTCATATTCATTATTCATATACAGTAACCTCTCGCTTAAGTACGCAAAAAATGTGGTTCGCATCCCGGCTAAGTACGCATAAAAATATAAAAAACTTGGATCAATATTTATTATGCAAAAAATTAAAGAAACCCGAGCAAAATTATTTTATAAAATGGAAAACAGATAAGATAAAAGTTAACTATTAAATAAAAAGAAAAAAGACAGATTTACATTTTTAAGAATTTTTATTTAGAAACATAAAGTGTCAACCGCACATTTTTTTGTTTTTATTTTTTGAAATCGATACTATTTTCATAAATGTTTTTTGAAAGTTTTCAAAAGAGCATAGAAGATAATTGTAATCACCACTGAACATAATAGCTGATTATTATGTTTATTGCCATTTCACACAAGTTGTCAAAGCCTGCAAACTTGACTAGACACTCGTTTTTTCCAAGTCGGAATCGTCCGATAGAGGCCTTTTATCTGGTACTTCTTCCACATTTTCCAAAACATCGTCTACATCTTTGAGAATTTATTGAATGCATTCTTCAGTATTTTCCTCTTCAATTTTTCCAAAGTTCACAGCAATTTCAATGCTTACTCTTGCAAACATTGAAATGATTTCATTTATCCATTTGTTCTCAGAATTCACAACAAGAACGGGTGTAAGGTTCATTATTTCAACAGGAACAGGGTAAAGGTCGTTATCTCAGCTTTGGGAAAATAGTTTCTGATTGTCTCTGCTGAGATGGAGTTCCATGCCTCCTTAACAAAATTAGCAGCATCTAATAAATGTGCTACATTTCCATATGCAACGCCAGCTGCACCCCTTGATAGTCGTTTTTCTTGAGCAGCTTTTAATGCTTTTTAAACTATCGTCCATTTCATAATAATTTAAGAGTTCTTTGAGATACAAATATTTATACCGCTTTTTCAGGGCTGCAATAATACCCATATCATATGGCTATCTCTAGATCGTGCAATTAGGTGGGGAAAATGTAACCTCCACATTACCTCGTTCAAATGCCTCAAAATGCATTGTCCATAAGGAAGAGAACTGACCTATGTTAGTGCTAAGTAGGATAGATGTAAGAAAGAAGTCATGGGGGGATTAAAATTTATGTACGCACCTCCCGGTTAAGTACGCACAGTTCCTTCTGGTTCAATGTGCGTACTTAACCGGGAGCTTACTGTACATTATTCAAATTATTATTCATATACATTATTAATATAAATTATTCATATACTTTCTCTCAAAACATCCCAAAATGAAATAAATATAATAGTTTTTTATGCCGCACAAAAATTGCGATTGAAATTCAGTATACATCTATTCAAAGTATTGTCATTTCATCTAATTTAGATGTTTTAAGTAATCTGTTTTCATATTTTGTTTACATGAAGGTGGTTTACAGCACAACATTTTTGGTCTATTTAATTCACTATTATAATATTTGATTTCTAATTGTTTCTTAGAATATTAACCGAATTTGTTGAGCTTTTCTTTTGTTTATGATTGACAATATTCTTATGAATCTTTTATTTTAATTAAAATTGTCGATGTTCCCAATCGGGTTTGCTTAAATTTCGTCATTTTATAATTTTACTCTTTTCCATTGATTTCCAGTGCGATAAAAATACTTAAAAATGACTTTATGCTGGTTTTGACAAACAATATAGCATCTCGTTGAATGTATATTTCAAATAACGCCAGCTGAAAATCGTCGCGTTAACATAAAACTTCACATTAAAAAGGGTGTCCAGAGATCACTGGGTATTTGCTGCTTTAGTCATGCATGTTTCTATTTTATAGCTTTTTTATATTTCATCATGATTTGGCACAAATATAAAAACCGTCAATACCAATTTGATAGCCATAGAAAGTTATTTTTTTATCACATTGTGTTGGGTCTGTATTAAAAATTCTGGTTTCTAGAAACGTCCAGATATCTCAGAAACCAACAGTTTGGTCGATGGAGACTTTAGTAATAATAAAAGTTATACATGTACTGCTAGTGCTGAAGCTGCTCGTTCTATATTAAAATTAAAACCACCAGTTCCGAAAGCAAACCCCAAAGCACTCTGTATTCGCCGGGTCATTGACAATGGAGACGGAACAAAAACCAATCATTGTCAAACCATTCCCTGGTCATACATCATAAAAATATATTTCAAAATGAATCAAGAACACAACATAGATTATCTACGAGATTTTTGTGGTTTGAATCAATCTAGAGAAGAAGAAAAGAAAGCTCGTAAGAAACAGCAAGATAAGATTCGCCGTTTAAAACGACAACAAAAACAAAAAATGCAGCTTAATATGAATATAAGTTTGGGAATTGAATCTAATACAAACCCAATGAAAAAGAAATATCGACCAAAATTACCAAATGTACAGTTGAAAAGTAAAATTCACACTTCCGAATCTTTAGCAAACATCAATTGTGGGGCTTGTGGCAAAAAAGGCATTATTCTATTTCACTTATGTGGTGGTTGATTGTATTATAGGTCACATGAGAACAAATAAAGAATGTCCTTTATACGGGAAACAAGTGAAAAAGGCATTTACTAAACGTTCATATCATCGCCCCAATGCAAACAAAAAAACCATATATCAAATCCTCAACCCAAATAAAATGAACAAAGCCATTCCGTCGAATTCTCGTCCAGCCATTGATACCAATCAATCAAGACAGGGTCTTTCAAATGACTTTGAACTAGAATCCGGACTTGCCGAAGGTCAGAATGAATTTCACGAAAGTATTCAGGTAAAATTTAATTTGATTTTGATTGGCATTGAAATTATTTTCAAGGATCAAATGCTGAATACAATTGAGCCTCCTATTCAGTCCAATGATGAAGATGACTCTGCAGCCTTAAAACTCGTCATTCCCAAGCAGCTTATTCCTCAATATTCCGGACCCAGTACTCAATTGTCAAACGATAAAAACAAAATTAAAAATCGTAAATTATCTAAAGGTAATATAATTTTATTAATATTTTGAATAAAATTAAAATAATTATTTAACTAATTCTAAAAATGGAAAAAATCACAAGAATAAAGAATATTAAGATAAATTTTTCTATTTGCAAAACCCCAATTTTTCAGTAAAATTCATTTGATTTTTTTAAAACTTTTCAAGCTTCATTTGTTGAATTATTTAATCAATATTTTTATTAATTAAATTTTTGTTGTAAAATAAATTAAATTATTAAATTTTTTGAATTAACTTAATTAATTAATTTTTTTTAAATGTAGATTATCAATAATAACTGTTTAAATATTGTTTTATTTATTTATTTATTTATTTTAAAATTCATAATTTGTGAATAAAATTAATTAAAGCTTTATTATTTTAAAAACCCTAAAATATCAAATATTAATTGGTTGAATAATATTTAAATTAATCTTAAACTTGTTAATTATTTTTTTTAAAATGTGATAATTTAAAATATTATTTAATACTTTTAAAAACTCTAAATTTAATATTTCAATATTTTATATTTCAATAAAACATTTGTTTATTTTATAAATTATATTTTATTTAAAAAAATATATTTTTTAATTTTTAAAATTTTAAACTCGCAAATTATCAATTGGTAATTAGAAGAACAATGTGGTAATCCACTGAAACGTCATTTGTTGAATTATTTAATTAACATTTTTATTAAAAAATTATTAAATTTTTATGAATTAACTCAATTAATTAATTTAAAATTTTTATTTATTTTTCAATGTAGATTATCAATAATAATTGTTTAAATATTGTTTTATTTATTTTAAAAATTCAAGCTTCAATTGATTATTTGTTGAATTATTTAATTAACATTTTTATTAATTAAATTTTTGTTGTAAAATAAATTAAATTATTAAATTTTTTGAATTAACTTAATTAATTTTTTAAAAATGTAGATTATCAATAATAACTGTTTAAATATTGTTTTATTTATTTATTTATTTATTTTAAAATTCATAATTTGTGAATAAAATTAATTAAAGCTTTATTATTTTAAAAACCCTTAAAGATCAAATATTAATTGGTTGAATAATATTTAAATTAATCTTAAACTTGTTAATTATTTTTTTTTAAATGTGATCATTTAAAAAATTATTTAATACTTTTAAAAACTCTAAATTTAGTATTTCAATAAAAAATTTGTTTATTTTATAAATTATATTTTATTTATTTAAAAAAATATATTTTTTAATTTTTAAAATTTTAAACTCGTAAATTATCAATTGGTACTTAGAAGAACCATGTGGTAATTCACTCAAACGTCATTTGTTGAATTATTTAATTAACATTTTTATGTAAAAAAATTATTAAATTTTTATGAATTAACTTAATTAATTAATTTTAAATTTTTATTTATTTTTTAAAAAATGTAGATTATCAATAATAATTGTTTAAATATTGTTTTATTTATTTATTTTAAAAATTCAAGCTTCAATTGATTATTTGTTGAATTATTTAATTAACATTTTTATTAATCTTTTGTTGTAAAATAAATTAAATTATTAAATTTTTTGGAATTAACTTAATTAATTATTTTTTTATTTTTTATTTATTTTTTAAAAATGTGGATTATCAATAGTAATTGTTTAAATATTGTTTTATTTATTTATTTATTTTAAAATAATGAATAAAATTAATTCACGCTTTATTATTTTAAAAACCCTAAAATATCAAATATTAATTGGTTGAATGATATTTAAATTAATCTTAAACTTGTTAATTATTTTTTTTAAAAGTGTGATCATTTAAAATATTATTTAATACTTTTAAAAACTTATCATTTAATATTTCAATAAAAAAATTATTTTTTATTTTATAAATTATATTTTATTTATTTAAAAATATATATTTTTTAATTTTATATTTCTAAAAATTAATTTTACAAATTATATTTATTAATTTACTTATTTTAATTTTTAAAATTTTAAACTCGTAAATTATCAATTGACAATTAGAAGAACCAGGTGGTAATCCACTGAAACGTCAACAATCGTCTGTATCAAACAAACGATTCAGTGGGAAATCTACATCTAAATTTTCCAATAATTTTATGGCTGCTGCCAAGCAAAACGAATATATTTTAGAGCAGAAAATGAAAGGTAACAGGCGGCGGATCGATCCCAGAGTTGCGCTAAATCATCAATTTGAAGAAATATATAAAGTAAACTATTTATATTATATTATTAAAATTAGATTATAAAAATTTAACACAAATTTATTGGCATATTGTGATTGGTAATATTGCAATAATACAACTTCTAATAATAATTTTTTATTGATTTATATTTTTTATATAATAATTTAAACAAATTTTCATTTTTATAAAACTGAACTAAAATTTTGAAATTCAGTCAAATCTTGTTACTATGCCACTCGCTATTATACCGCTTTTACTAGGTTCCAACAAAATTAAATATAAAATAAATTTACTATATCACTCTCTACTCTCGCTACTATGCCTATATTGTGTAACTGTCAAAAGGCACTAGTTTTTAAAAGCCTATATTTTTGCACAATGCTCGATTATCACTTACGCCCCAAAGGTGAAGCGATAAATTAAGTATAACTACTTACAACGACACTTAATATGTACACGTATATTATGACTGTGTCAAGGTCAAACATATGATTGTTTTGCGAAGGCCAAGTTTATTGAAGAGGAGATCCAAACTGAGGTACATGACTTACTCATCAGCAATCTGACTTTCTCAAAGCTGATGAGCGCCTCGCGACTGATGGGAGATTTTACACTGGAGATTGCGAAGAAGATGCTATGAGATGAAGAGCCGATGAAAAGCAAGGATGATGATATAACTGTTGAAGAGGAAGTGGTTATATTCGAGGAAGTTCAGTGTGCTTGGAGAACTGTACGGAACATCATGCACCAGAAAAGTGGGAAGCCAGGTGTGGTGCAAGAGTGCGATCAGTTAGATAACAAGATACACGTGATCCGCCAAAAGAAGATGCACCAACCTAAAATTCTTGAGAACTTTGATCGGATAAGTAACTTGAGAAAATAAATCTATTTACAAACCCTCGTTACTATGCCACTGTTGCTCGATCCTGACAGGTGGCATAGTAACGAGATTTGACTGTAACTACAAAAGAAGATCAATTTACAAAAATATTTCTATATTCTTCATTTGGATTTTTAAAATTTTTATTCGGGATAATAAAATTAAAAAGCCAACTGCGTAGCCAATTAAACCTTTATATTTAATTCTATGGATAATTTCATACATTTTAAATTGGCATCTTTTCTTGAATGACAAAACAAAAACAATAAAATGTTTAAATGGTGTTATTTTTTTCTAAATTAAATTACACCATATTTTGATCTAGAATATTTTGTATTATATATTTTTCAAGTGTTTGTTGTCAAATTTTATTTTATTTGCACTATCGAAGATTAAATTTGGAACGACATAAAATTTTATAATACAAAATACATAAAATTTATTGAAATTTAATATAAAATAAAAAAATTAAATTGATAAATAAATTTTTATACTATATAATTATAAGTAAATAAATATTAAAAGAATTATTTTAGTTAGAGACATCATATCAGGGGCAATTACTTAATAACTAGAAAACATTTACTAAAAATATTGTCATTAAAGAGCTTTTCAATAAAATAAGGATTTTATAGTTATATGTTTTGAATACAATCAAATATAAATTTTCAACCAGGATTCTAATATATCGAAACTAAAAAAATGCTCCGATATTTTTGACAGGCAACAGCTTGTATCGTAATATATGTGCTCTGTGATGTATTTAATTCTAATACCAACCAAATGTTATTTTATATTTTAAATTATTTATATTTGTTGGTAATTTAACTTTTCCTTTTTTACTATAAGTTTGTCAAAGATCATATTTTATTTTTTTATTGAAATAAAATTTATTTAACCCCTTGAGTGGTTACTTGGTATTACTTGGTAAGTAATCCTCATAAGCAAAATTATACGCCGAATTATATTCGCATATTGAATATTCTGATTATTCTGATGAGGAATTGATGAATTAGAGAAGGTAATTAAGAAAAAACTCGTGCTACATACGATGTTGAAGCAAGCAATTGAAAACTAGTCTATCATTAGAAATCACATTGGATATTATTTTAAAACTTAATTCTATTCAGATTGTCATTCGAAAAACCCTAAAATTTGATTGATTTGAATTTGAATTATATTGATCTATAGTCTAAAAATAAGGAAATGAGGAACAAATAAATAAATTTTGCAAAAGGTTGTTTGTAGAAGATTTGGAAATTTCGCGATGATAATAAGAAATAAAATAAGATGTCAAACTTGCGTATAACACAACGTGCCACTTGATATATCAGTACAAAAAAACAAAACAAAACTTAAAAATAAAATTTAAAGGAAGAACTCCAAATAGCGTGTATTGTAGAGATAAACCAAACAAACACTCGAAGATTCGAATATAAAATTATGTCTGGAAGTACTTATAGGTGCGAACAGTTATTTTCTCTTATGAAAGGAAATAAGTCTCAAATCAGATCAAGAATTACTGACAGTCATCTCGGGTCAGTTTTAAAATTAATCACCGCAAACAAGATTTCACCAGAAGTTTGGAAGATGGCTGCAGAGAAAAGGTGCCAAAAATCAGGGAAAAAATATTAAGTTTACCTTTAGACTCTACGGCAAAGTTGTGGTACTTGTATAATTTAGTTGTTCTGGTCTAATGGTAAATATTAGTCATTCATGATTGTGGCATTTAAACGTTGTAACTTTTCTATCACTGTTTTATTTATTACATGTGTGTTTTGTTCGTGTTTTTTTATTTATATTGTGTTTATTTTCTGAACTTAATCATGTTTTTAAAGCAAAGAAAAGTAAACGAAGAGTGTCCGGTGGTACAGAAAAACAGGATACGAAATGTGTGTGTATCAGAAAAATATATTATGCGGCCCACATGATGTGCAATTATAGTAAATGCGGCCCTTTGTATAAACCGAGTTTGGAACCCCTGATTTAAACCTACTAAATAGTTTGTCAGTTTTCAAAACTATCCTTGATTTGTGGAATTTGTTTTTAATTGCATTATGATTTAACGCTTTATTTTCGTACTTAGAAATTTCGGAATTGTATGAAATGTGTAAAAATATCAGGTCACTGGTTCATTCTTATATAACCAGTTCACAACCATGCCTGAAAATAAAATAATTTTATAGACCTCATTCAAAGAGATGAATCAAAAAATTTATAATAATTTAGTGAGACATCTTTCGGAACAGTAAAACTATAATTAATTATATGATTATATAAACAAATTTGGAATTTGTATGAGATATTCAAGCAGCACTTTTTAACATAATATGTTTACAAACAATTCAATCAATAATTTTTTATAATAAATAATTATTAATTCTTTTATGATAACTTTAATATTCAAAAATATTTATTTTTTAAATTATTTTTTTATAAAAATTTATATTCTATATCATATTTGACTAATTAATTATTAAATATTATTTGTAAATATTAAATATATTTTTAAAAATTATATATTTGATCATTTTAAGGGTCTGATGCAAGTTCCCGGATATCGATGCTTTCTGCATCCTGTTCGTAAGCGTGAATGTCCAAATTATTATACAGTCATTGATAATCCGATGGATTTGTCAACAGTCAAAATGAGAATAAATGATAATTATTATGAAACAAGAGAAAGTTTTCTTCAAGATATTAAATTGATCTATGATAATTGCATAACATTTAACGGTAATTTCAGAATTCTTTTTTTTATATTTACGTTGAATTTATTTTACAAATTGTCCTATTTTTATATCAAACTAATTATTGATAATTATATATATATTATATAATGTATTGGTAAGATTATGTATTGACCAAATAATTGAATATATTGACAAGATTATTAAACATATTGACCAAATCATTAAATATATCAACTTAATTATTAAAAAAGGAAGAATAGTGTAAAATCAAAGAATTCCATGTAATATATTATTTAAAGTAATTCGATTAATATTATAACAGTAAAATCTTTAATATGGCATTAGTTAGAAAAGTGTATACATGACAATTGGATCCAGTAACAAATGCTGTTGTCTTATACGCGAAGTAGATACTTAACAGAATTTTTAATGTACACGTTAAATTCCACCATTATAGGTGAATACTATGAAAAAATATGTAATGTGTACCGCCGGGTTGTTACATGGCAGTTAACATGTAAATTTTATGAGTTATCACTATGCCAAGAAGGTTTTTCTGCATTTGCCATTTGTCCGGTAGTCAAATTATTAATTGAATTTAATGCTTTGGATTTTAATAATAACATCAGAAATAAAATGAATTTTAAAATTGAACTTGAAAAGTTGATTAATTTGATTAAATACGATGGAACATTGATACAGTTTTCCACATTTATCCATTTGAAAATTTCAACAATACTTTACGAAAAACTATTCATGAACATGAATCTATATTAATTTCTTAAATACGTTACATTTATTTCATTTTATTACAATGAGCACAGTTGGCACTACTGAATCTATTTTCATAAATATTATGTAAATGTTTTAAAATAGCTTTTGGAAACAAGGGGTTAAGAAAAATAATTATATATGAATTTATATGAACTTAACGATATATTATGTATATCTATAATTATTATATATTAACTTTATCCTTTAAGTTAAATATATTGATAATACGGTTGACTTCAGAATCGGACCATTATCACAGCTTAAAGAAATTTAAGTGGATTACTGAAAATTACTATTTATAGCAAATACAACAAATCAGTAACTTTCATTTGTTTTCTTAGACAAATTCGCTTTTCTGGCTGCATCATCTCAGCTTTCTTATATGTATTATATCGTTAAGTTTAATGTCATCTTGCATATCAAAATAATACTGTTTCTAAAGTTTTTTCTCTTCATCATTGTAAGATGTATTTATAAATATTAATATATTCTGATGTTTGTGGTATGTTGAAATTGTGTAATTACAATATTATTTATAATTAGGTAAAGTTTTATTTTAATAATATATTCTTGAAACAACCTATGAATAAAGTTTAACTATTCTAAGAATTATGTTATTTTATAAACAAATCTCAGGGCTCCAAATCATACGTTCAAATTTTAACAAAAATGTTTTGTTAAATCGGAAAACAAAAATTAATTTTTAAATACAGTCAATTAAATATATTTTGATCATTTTTCGATGTATCTAAAAATGTTATTAAAATGAGTTGATCTATCTCAGTTAAAACCTCTGTATTTGCATATTTATTTTGTATATCAATGAATTGATTTTCTCTACTCTGTTGGTATAATATTGTCTTTCTGTAGATACTGCGTGGTTTATTATTTTCAGTTTATCGTTATTTATGTGTAACATTTTTACGAAGTCGACTATTTTCAAAATATAAATAAAATACAATATCCTAACAGTAATTTCTTGTTCACTTTTTAACTAACATTCGCACATTAAATTACATATTACATACTATATCGTACAAATGAAAAAAAATGTTTAAGTTCCCTACAATAAATCAACATTATATATCAGTGTTTCCCAATTTAATTTTCGCGCGACACAGTATTCAAACTGACCCCTTTCTGTGACACAGTGGATTTTTTATGAGAGCGATATGTGAAAACTAAAAAATTTTTTATTCTTTTTTTTTATTTTGTTTTTTTATTCTTTCTTTTTAATTTATATGTTTTTTTGTATATACTGTTTTTAATAATAATATTAATATTTTTTATAAGATAATTAAAGAAATTATTAAAAAATTAAGAAATTTCAATATTTTTAAATAATAGTTTTTCTGTTCTTTTTTTTGTTTTTATATCAACAGTACATAAGTATATTATTTTTGTTTTATATTTTTTTTGTATGTTTTTACATAAATAATTCAAGAAACTTTCAAATTGCACGTAATTAAATAAAATAATGGTCGAAATAAACTGAAATATTATCATACAGAACTAAAATTAATATAATACACAACAACATAACATCAAAATTTTATTTTGCCAAAATTAGTGAGAGATATGTGCACGTTGTTCGGAACACAGCTTTTTTATTCGAGGTCGAATCTTCGATAAAGCAACTCTAAGTTCTTCTTCAACAGATAATAGCCTCTCTCGTTTTTTGTTTTTTATTTCATTTAAAGCTGAAAAACCCAATTCGCATAAATAAGAACTTGAAAAAGGTAATAGCACATTCAAAGCTTTTTTTGACAATATTGGACTTTCTTTTTCTATTCCGACCCAAAAATTACATAAATCTTCATCATTAAATTTCATTAGAAGAGTTCGGTCATTTTGCATTTCTAAAATTTCTTCTTCCTCTTCTAGTGAAAATGTTGTTGTATCCAAATTGCTGCTAAAAGGGTTTCGCACCCAATCAAAACTATTAATGTTAAGTGATGGAAAGTAAAGGTCAATTTTCTGATCAAGTAAATTTAATGTTTCCGTAATCAGTGTTAAAACTTCGGAATTGAAACAAGATTTTGATATGCAGGGAAACATGTCTAGGTTACCTTGCAAAACCCGCCGCTTCCACATATTTAGTTTACTCTTAAAAATATTTAATTTATCAGTAGAACTGAGAATATTTTCTTGTTTTCCTTGCATACTCGAATTTAATTGATTAAGATGTAAAAAAATGTCCGTCAAAAAAGCAACTTTTGAGCACCAAATATCATCACTTAATAAATCACAGAACTCATAGTTATTCATTGTGAAAAATATCAAAATTTCATTTCGCAGTTCATAGAACCGTGTCAGAATGTTCCCTTTGGAAAGCCATCGAATTTCAGTATGGATAAGCAATGTCAAGTGATTGGCTTCCAACGATTCACACAATTTCGAAAACAAGCGTATGTTTTTTGGCTTGCTCTTGATATAATTTATCATTTTTATTACTTGATCAAGTATTATTTTCAAATCATCGGCAATACATTTCGCTACCAATGCTTCTCGGTGTAAAAAGCAATGAGTTGTTATAATGTGTGGGTTTTGTCCCTTAGCAATCGTTAAGAATCCCTTCACGGAACCTGTCATAGATGGGGCACCATCAGTGCAAATACTATTACACAATTTCCATGAAATTCCATATTTTCCCAGATAATCATTAATAACTTTGAATATATCCTTACCAGTTGTAGTTTCAGTTAATTCTTTACAACAAAAAAACTGATTAATTATACTTCCATTATATACGAATCTTATGAATGCTAGAAGTTGGGCTTTTCCGCTAATATCTGTTGATTCGTCTACTTGTAGGGCAAATACTTTACCTGAAGTAATTTCTTCAATTACCTGTTGCTCAATATCATCTGACATGGTTAAAATTCTCCGACTGATTGTATTATTCGAAAGAGGTACTTTCTTAATTTCCTTTTCCGCCTCCTCTCCTATCATGGTCTTAACTATAATTTGACAAGCGGGCAAAATAAGACTCTCAGCTATAAGGTGAGATTTCTTCTTTGTTGCAATTAATTCCGCAATAAGATAACTTGCCTCTTGAGCTTTTTCGGATACTTTTACTGTTTTTACAAATGCGTTTCTTTGAATTTTTTTAGAGTCCAAAATTCTCTGAAAATAATCCGAAGTTTTGTTAGTTAAATGCGAATGTCTTAATTGAAAATGCCGTTCCAATTTATTTGGAACCATTGATTCATTTGATAACTTTTCATCGCACACAACACAAATTGGAATTGGGCATGTCTCACTACCAACGTATGAAAATCCCATATTTAGATAAGATATATTATATTTTCGGCAAGCTCTAACTTTTTTTGAGGATTTATTTGCATCGCTTTCGAAACAATCTTTTGAAGTTGATGTTGGCATTGCATTTACTGTTGCCGAATTATCAGAATTAATTGCAATATTTAATTCCTCTACTTCATCGTTTGCTGACCTTTTTCGAATTATAAACTTGTCCATCATGGATATTTTTATTGAAACACTTTTAAACAATAAAATTTACTACTATTACTGTCTATTAAAAATAATTTACTTTAACTATGAAATGTTATCGGGTCATGCATTAAATACGTGCCAAGTAGTGTTATTTGAATTAGAAAAACAACTAAATTCAATGCATATGTACTGTTTAGTTTCTTTGACACATAATTTGTTTTAGGAAACCTTTTAGTATTATTATTGTTCAAAATAAATTATCATTAAAAAAATTAATATCAAGTTAACCATAAAAAATATAGTTTTTGAACCTCTCTCTATTATTTATATTCTATACTTAAATCTTATTTATATTACAAAGAAGTTAATGGCCTACTTAGTAACGAAAATCTTCTTTTGGAATTTTTTTTAAGACTTAAGACTATATAATTTTTTTTACAATTTTGCGACACACTTAGAGCCCTTGTGTGACACACCAGTGTGTCGCGACACACCTTTTGGGAATCACTGTTATATATAGTTGACAAATGTTAGTTATAGTGTTCAAAAATTTTAAAATTATATGCATTTATTACAAATAAATAAAGATCCTTCAAACGTGAAAATTCTTTTTATTTTTCTACTGCGACATTGATATTGTAAACTTCACTTGCACACAAGAATGTTGAATTTTCATTCAAAATATAAAATTAAATTGCTTTTGAATCCTCTTTGGTTTGTGGATAAATGAATTAATATTTAAAATTTTGGAAGCAAAACTTGTAAGAATGAAAATTTATGATTAATTTACATCGATATCGAAGTTCCCAGTTTATCTATAAATATTTAATATAGTTTAAAAATAATTTCATTTAGGTCATTTTTAAATTCATGTTTGTAAATCTTATTTTCCTCTATAGGTGATACTAGTGAATATTCTAATATTGCCAAGCAGCTCATGTCATTTGTCATGGAACAATTTTGTGCCAAAGAACGCAAATTAATGCGCTTGGAAAGATTAGTAAACCCTCTCATGGATGAAGATGATATGGTGGGAATGAGGTATATTCTTGAGCAAACTGTGATTGCTATGGAAGAAGTTGAACATGCTAGACCATTTCATTTACCCGTTGATAAGAAAAAATATCCAGATTACATGGATAAAATTCCTAAACCAATGGATCTTTTGACCTTGCGAACCAATATTAAAGCAGATAAATATCGGTCAAGAGAAGACTTTTTAGAAGATGCCAATAAAATATTAACAAATTGTATAGCTTATAATGGAGAAAATAGTCTTCTAACTCAAATTGCTAGAAAAATGATAGATATTGCTCATCAAAAATTTGAAGAAAATGAAGCCACATTAAATTCGCTGGAATCTAATCTTAAAGTTCAATACGAAGATGCATCAGATAGTCAAATGGCTGATTCTAGCTGTATGACGGATCATTTATCTCATATTGGCGAGGACCATATTTCTATTCCTCTTGAACAAGAAGACGCATCACTTGATAATGATTGTTTCAATCAACCACCTATAAAAAGAGGAAGATTGTCAGAATCATGTGAAGAAGATAAACCAGCTTCCATATCTACAGCAGCTTCCATTGATGCTAACAGAGAACGAATAATGGCGGATCTACACTTAACTGATAGTGAAGATGAGGATATTAATGTTGGTGACAGTCAGAATTTTCGAGGACATGAATTTCATAACTTTTCCGAATCCGATGGGGATGAATCTCAAATTAATCATTTCGATAGGTCTGTCGATAACCATTATCAATCAAATTCATCAGATCATCAGGAACTTGCTTACAATCTCCCCTCAGATAAATTCAATCAGTATTATGACGAGGTTATTTTTACTATAATTGTAAATCATTATAACTGTTATTCATTTAAACATTTATTAAACTTATCTATTAATTTTTTGTAGGCTACAATATTTTTAATAACTTTATGTGGTGTAATTCAAAAATGTTAACATAACTGTATTCTGATTTTTACTTCTAAAGGTTTCTAAATGGGATGTAATTGTTTATATTTTAAGATTTAAAAATGATTATAAAGAATCCTCAAAGTTAACAACAACAAATAACCCTGCCGATTTCAAAAATGTCCTCCTTAGTGTGGATTGTTGGATGTTTGTTTATGATTACAATTGCCTCAAATATGAATTTTTTTTAATGTTTTCAGTATTTTCTCTTCCATTCGTTAGTCGACATTGTTAATGTCTTTATACCGAGGATTTCCCAGCAGGATCCAGATGTTCTTAAATTCTTTATTTTACCATTTACTTATTTAACATTTAATTAATGCTGTTACTAAGAAAATCACTTTATTATTAATTTTAAAAGGAATATTTTGAAAATAATGCTTCATTTAAAAATAAATAATTATTTCAATTAAATTTGACAATGAAAATATATAATTAATCCATAATATCTATAATTTTTCCTATCTTACCAGATGATGATTTAATCATTAAATATATTTAATCATTAAATCATTGTCATGTTTATTTATTTGATTATTAATATTTAATTCGAATAAATAACTATGGAAACCAGTATTTATTTATAAAATGAAATATTTCGTTTTGAAATAGGCCTTTATTACACCACAACGCAAAATGTAAAAAGTTTTTCTTTTTCTGCCTCCGTAGAATTTTTCATAAAGAAAAGAAGAATGATTTTTGGTAAGGTCGCATGACAAATTGATAGATTAATTATACTCTATTTTTATTTCAATACTATCCGTAAATCGAATATTATCGAATGATGCAAAATTTTTCCAATAATAAAACTATTATAAAACTGTTACAATTAAGTCAGATATTATAAACTTATTTGAAGAAAAATCATTTGAAAATTAAATTTGGAACAATTTGGTTTCAAATATTAATAAAAACCAAAAATTGTCATTATTAATATTTTTCCAGGCTTTAATAAATTTAATTTAATTCTTTCATGTTTAAACCGATTATTTTATTTAATTAATATTTTCATTACTTTTTCATCTAATAAAAATTTTTTGTAAATAAATTTAACTTATTGATTTGAAATTTTAATTGTAATCGATATTACATTTATTTTAAAACTAGATACGATAATTATTAAAACTGATTTTTAAATAAATTGAATTTATTGATTTGAATTGCTGCCTAATAATCTACCGTAATTAAATCAGATCGTTCCAAAAAATTTGTCAAAAAATAAAAATTAATTTTCTTTTTGATTTCACAATAAATCAATATCGTTTTTTCTATTTAACATAAGTTTTCGGCGGTTTTTCAAATATAAACAAGTCTAAATGAAATTCTGAAGAAAATCAACAAATCAAAGGTGATCAAAAAATCAATAATTACTGAAAATCTCTTTGATCTGTTTTTAAACTTTTATATCAACGTTTAGATTTGAAAAAAGTCGTCTTATAAACAACGAAATCTAAATGAAAATAAATACATTGTCTTTTTCTTTCCATGTTTGTCTCTTCATTAATGGATTTCAATAATATCAAAGCAAATCATTTAAATTCGTTATCAATATTGAAATTGTGAATTTGTTTCAGAATTCAGAACATTATTCAGAATCGCAACATAGCCCAGCAAACGTAAAATTTTACATCAGCGATGGTGAATAATGAAAAAATATTTGACTATGATCAGATTTTGTAAATAAAATATCTCTTTATTTGTTAATAATAATAATATTAATAATAATAGTGATGTTGTTTATGATGATCATGAGGAGCTCAAGAATAATTTTTTATGTTATAAAATATGTTTGAAATTGCCAGATTATTATTATTAATATATCTGACTGCATTTATTCTTTATTTGGAAATTCATTTGTATATTTATGTTGCATTTCCGTGTCTGTTTATGCAAGCGTTTGCGCGTGTTCGTTTAATTGGCTGTCTTCATAGATGCTAATAATATATCTTTATATTATTTGGAGGAGCCGCTTTTTTGTATGTAAAGGTTATCGATTTATTGTACATGTTTCTGATGATCAAAAGAGATTATTCTCGGTTGGAAATTACATAAATAGTAATAAATGATTTTTATATTCGTTCTTTTATTCGCTGATGACTTGTTGTGGATTTTATTTTTAGATACTGACCGGAAATCATGAATGATAAAAATCTTATCCTTTAACGGTGATTTTATTGTATTGATTTTTTTATAGATAAAAGTTGTACCTTGTTAGGTGCTGATTGTGCGAGGTTGTTGTATGAATTATTGAGTTTCAAGATATTACATCTCTATCTGTACAAATGTATTATTTTTTAACATTGGAAATAAAATTTCGCGTACTTTCTTATGGGGTATTTGATTTTTATTTTTAACTTTCAATTTATAATTTTAAAAATTAAAAACAAAATTTAGATAAAAATGTAATATTGAAAATTATATATTGACTCGTTTTCATAATAAATTTAATGGCAGTTATTAAATCTTTTAATATTATTATTCAGTTTTATTATATTTCAATTCCGTCTTATCAATGATAACAAAAAATATCATTAACACGATTTTTTGAAGATTTTTTGAACAAAATTAATAAAAGACCTATTTTGAAAAGAAGACTTAGTCGATAGTTATCAAAAATATCATTTAAAAATCAGTGTTAATAAATCAATACTAATCTGATTTTATAATAAATTAATAACTAGAAAATGAAATAAAATCTATTTTGATTAATTTTTTTACAATTTCAATACATTGATAAAAACTTTACCGATATAAAAGAAACAAAATAACTATTAAATCGAATACAAAAAGAAAATAGTGGATAAATCTAGAAAAAAGAATCTTTTTTGTAAAGAAAATAATTTTGACTTAAGATTAATTAGAAAATGGTGTTCTCAATATGATAAATTGTCTTCAATAATCAAATAATGTAAATGAAAAAGAATAGTCCTTGATCAGACCGAAAGTCTTTTACACAAAGATGGAAGACATTGTGTTTGAATGGGTTGCTGAACGAATAGCAAATACTGGTGTAGTAAGAGCAGACATACAATAATTTGCTTTCACTTGCTTCGAAGAATAATATCTCTTTCCATGATTTTAATGCTTATCAAAGTTGGACTGATTGTTTATTAAAGCGTTATGAGTTGATACTGCGAAATTCACAAATTTATTCAAATTACAAGATAATGAAATTATCCGACGTACAAATGCTTTCAAATCTTTGATTGATTCAATAGATTTTTACTAAAATTAACTATCCAATTTGATTGCCATGGATGAAATAGCTGTATTCAGGAGACATTCAACTTAGGTAACGATTGATTTCAAAGGACCCTACAACCATTAAATCTATTATATTCTATTAATTTTTACTTGAGGTAGCATAATGGCAGATAGAAAAAAATTATCTGGCGCACAAAATAGAAAACGTAAAGCTGAAAAGAAAAATGAAGAAAAAAAGCAAGAAGGTGCTTTTCTGAAATATAGTTGTCGTCAACAATCACAAGATAAAAATCGAAATGAAATGACTCCGAGAAAACAAGTAGACTGCAATTTGGAAGAGCAAATGGATAGGAACTCTACAACTAGAAATGCAGAGGTGCCTATTTTGACTGAGTTTCCACATACGAATGTGGAAGAAACTATAGAAGAAACTGAAGTTGAAACAATTGAAGAAACTGTTGAAGAACCTATAGAAGAAATTGTATTAGAAACTATAGAAGACACTGAAGAAATTTTAATTAATGAAACTTTGGAAATATTAGAAAGCGTAAATTCGAGTCTTGATTATAGTGATCCGGCAACTTGGTTAAATTCACATGACTTACGTTCTGGCCGTTTGAGGCAAATTTTGGTTGAACACGGACCAGAACAAATTGAAGAATTTGATTTTCCTCAAAATGAGAGCCATAGAAAATTTTCAATGAATTTTTATAGAAGGAGACTTGCAAATGGAGAAGAAATGCGGCGTCATTGGCTACAGTATTCCAAAACAACTAATTCGGCATTCTGCTTTTGTTGCAAAATTTTTAATAATAACCAGCGTGTAATACATCTCTCCGATAAAGGATCAAGCGATTGGAAAAATATGTCTGTAATTTTAGAAAGACATGAGAAAAATAAGGATCATTTAATTAATTTTCAAACTTGGATACGATAATGGTAGCAATATGAAAGGCAAAGAAAATGGCGTGCAACGGCGAATTCTGAATCTAAATCCACGAGCACTATTTGTTCCTTGTTCTGCGCATTCTTTGAATCTGGTTGTTAATGACGCTGTAAGCTGTTGTTAGATGCTTACATCATTTTTTATGTTAGTGCAACGAATATATGTCTATTTTGCCGCTTCAACACGTCGATGGGAAGTTTTAAAACGTCATGCTTCAAACTTGACAGTGAAGCCATTGAGCGATACAAGATGGGAGAGCCGAATCGATGCCCTTAAACCTCTACGCTATCAGCTAAGTAAAGTTATTGCTGCACTTATTGATATTTTTCAAGATACTTCTCAAACAGGAGTTTCTGGTAATACTTCACGTATAGAAGCACAGGGCCTTGCTAAAGCTATTTCGAATTTCGAGTTTGTAGTTTCTGTTATTATCTGGTATGATATTCTTTTCAACATAAATATTACAAGCAAACAACTTCAATCTGAGAAAATTAATATTCAAGATGCTATGAAGCTACTAGAAGATACCAAAAAATTTCTATTCAACTCCCGAAATGATGAAGGTTTTGAAAGAATATTGGTAGATGCGCGAGAACTTGCTGAAGAATCAGAAATTTCCCCAATCTTTAAACAAACTCAGCGTATCAGAAAACAAAAAAAACAGTTCGAATATCAATATGTTACTTCAGGAGAATGAAAGTATGAATGCTACCCGCGTGCTTGGAATTAGTTTAAATGGTAAAAAATGTTATGGAGACCGAAAAAACTTGGTGCAAACAGGCTGTAATAAGAAAATTGTTTGATTTTGTTTTGCCTCCAGTAATTCATAGTGGTAAAAGGCATCACACTAAAGATATCAAAAAATTTTTTCTGAAATTTTTCTTCTGGCATGAATGCTTATTTGCAAAACCTTGATATAGTCATCAACAAGTTTTAAAGTATATTTGAGAAAAGAAATTACCGTATATACTCGTGTATAAGCCGATCCGTATATAAGCCGAAGTGAGTTTTTATAGTCAATTTTTTGTCCAAAATCAAGTACCTGTATATAAGCCGAGGTAAAAAAAATAGCTAAAATCTGGCTGGCAAAAAATATTGGTTTTTGTTACCCGTATATAAGCCGAATGGAAAAAATTAGCTTAAAAAATTTCCCAAAATTTCTCGGCTTATACACGAGCATATACGGTAATGATTTCATTGAAAATAGACGAGAAAGAAATGCTCGCGGAAATGTCATCAAACCAAGCTAAATGAAATCATTGAAATCAACTTTAAGAAATGATATCATTTACTAAATTTACATTTTTGACAATTAAATTTTACCATCTTATACCAAAATCTATTATGGTTACAAATTGTCGGTATTTATTAAAGTTTTTCATTATTCAAACAGAAAATGTTTTCAAAATTAACATGCGAAAACGAGTATCGTTTTTGACTAACCAAACACCGAAACCATATACGTTCTACTGGAAACCGGATACGTAACGTTTCAAGTCACATGAGCTCTTAATATAGTTATTATCGGCTCGTACATTTTAATATGGTATCATCTTAAACTTTCAAAATCAATCCTGATCCATGAAAAATAATTGTAAAGATATTTAAAATTAATTCATAAATCATTTATAATTGTTTTGTTTTAATAATCAGAAATTGGAGTGAAATAAATTTTTTGCATTTTAGTAATTCAATCAAATACTAATTATTTCGCGTAAAGATTAATTGGCTCAGTTATCGAGTTGAGAGTGAAATTCAATAATACGAAACTAAATTCCAAAAATAAATATCAATTACTAAATAATAAATTATCTGAATAAAAAACAACTACTCCAATCAAATACGAAAAAACAACCAATGTATACTCAAATCAGATATCAAAAACAACCAACAATAATCTGCAATATGAAAATTTGTGGTTGGTTTACAAAGTAAATTGTCACAACACCAATCAACTAGAACGAAACCCAATTGTTTATTGTTTAAATTAACTTACTGTTGCGCAATGATTTGATTCGTCAAACGGAAATCAGTTTTTCGATTATTTGATTTCTCACAAAATATATGTAAAATTTATTCAATCATAATAGAAAAAAAAATCGTAGAAAACAATTTTTCAAAACAAATAGAAATAATTTAATCAAATTTCAGTTCAGATTTTATTTTTTAATAATTTTCGAGAAAGGTGGCTTTGGAAAAATTGGTGGAGGATAACTTGCAACAAGTGGGGGATTTTCTTCCGGGATCACACCTCGAATCCGGTATAGACTGTTGTTTGGGTAATCGTTTGGTTTCGCTGGAATCGGCTTTGGCGGTTGGGTCATTTCAAATGAGGAAGTTAATGCAGTCACATTGCCGGGTTTCTTCATTTTGAAATCGGAACAATTGAGTTTGTTCTGTTGCAAAGCCATTAATTGGTCGCTGACTTCCGCTAGTGTCATTTTCTGATTGGAGTTAAGAGGACTAAGAAATTTGCTGGCCAATAGAGATTTATCAATATGTACGGTGTTGCGATGCTTAATAACATTTAACTCCTCAATTCTTTTTAAGCCTTGCATAGTCTAAGAAATAAATAATAATAATAGTTAATTAAATCAACGGTTAAGTAAACCTTTTGTAAATCCTCATCAATTGTTTCTGTGGCTTCTGCAGAATCCGGATAAATTGTTATACTACTCCTAGATCCTCGAATTCTTACAATATTATTCGTACAGTTATCTAGAGTTTCCAGTTCCTCGATCGATTTTTCTGGAGATTCTTTGTCGTTATTGGTAGTTTCAGGATTAATAAGCAAATTATCTTCATCATCACCAATTATATTTTCTAAACTTCCTAATGATTTAGATTCACCGAATTCTGAAAGATCTGCGGTATTTCCCAAAGAATGAGAAAGACTACGATTATCATCCGGACTGAAATCCAGGTCATTTTCGCTGCTTATTGACTCCATGCTTCTTTTACCTGAACTTCTATCTTTATTTGATAACCTTTGACTTTCCGGGGATGACAACTCTGTATAATTTGATTTCACCGAGTCTTCATTCTCAACAGATTCAATATTCGTACTTAATTCTACAAAAATTAAATGTTTGAATAAAAAAGAGTAAATTCTATAAAAATTGTCAAAATAAAATAATAAATCTGTAAAAAGAGAAACTATAAAAAGTTTTAATTACATAAAAATTACCTATATATATATATATATATATATATATATATATATATATATATATATATATATATATATATATATATATATATATATATATATATATATATATATATAAAATTCCCCGCGGTGACGTTTGGCAAAGAGTAAAAAAAACTTTAAATGAATCACATTGCCAGTCTGAGAACGACGTAAAATTCTTCTATTATTATTTTCTTAAAATTTTAAATACCCGGAATACAAACTATGAAAATTATAAAAACCAAAGTTGACATTTATTATGTAAAAAGGTCATATTTTATGATAGTAGAATCTTTGGCCTATTCTTTTTAGTAAGAAGCAAATTAAAAACCAGGAGCTAACTTTCAAAACATATTTTCGCTAGGAAAATAACTCTAGAATCCTTTTATATTAAGTAACAAATATAGATTGGAATTATATGTACTTGTTATGGCGCCTATTATTGAAAGATGCACGTCTGAAAAAACAGAAGAATTAGCATTTCAACGACTTTTGGAATATGTTATTAATTTTAAACGAGATATTACACCATTTCCAAATTCAATCTGCTATAAGCAGGAAAATGTCTACACTATTCGATCAATGCACAAATACTTACTAAGGGTATACAGTTAAAATCACAGGACAAAAGCATAATACATCCGGTTCTATACATAAACATGATGAAAAATGAGCACATAATTTTGAGTTATTTACGTATTGGTGTATTTTCTATGGAGCCACAGAAATCTCACGTGATTATTATGTCAAAATTATCTGCTTATAACAGATTCAATTTGGAAATGGTGTAATGGATCAATAAATGATGGTGCAAGTGTCAGGGTTAAATGTGAAAGAATAATTTCTGCTAAAAGTTTATGCTACTTTAATCATGCAATAAATTTATTTGTTGTTGAAATATTTGACCTTAAACGTAAGCTCAATGATAATAATTCTACTGATAACAACTATTCTTACATTGAAGATAAGGAACATGATGATAACAATGAACATGATTATGAAAATGCAGGTTTCAATATTCTAAGAACAATTTTTAGCTGTTTATCCTCTCTTATTTTTACATATTTAATCATCACTTTGATAAGAAAAATTATTTAAATATGTAGTAATAAAACCACTAAAATTCGACGGAGAAGCCTCGTTTCTAAAAGTACTTGATTTTATTATAGCGCCTTAGATGAACTTGGTGTAGAAAAGCTAATGGCAAGGAATTTAATGTTTCTAACAGAAGTTTTTATGATTTTGAAGACAGTGAAACTGGCCGTTCTTGAACTAAATAAAGTACCAATTTTTTAACATCCTAAGGCATGTTGGCCTACGTATTCCAAAAATTTAATTGCACATTTGTAAAAATAGGTGTTGATCAACGCAATAATAAAGACTTAATTTTTAATGTTACTGTACAATAGTGTAGCCGAAATCAAACGATTTCTTTTGCTACTTATAAAAACCGTAAAAAAGGTATTGACTGCTTCACTGATCGCACATTTCTCAAGCAAGACAACACTTCGACGCACTAGACTTACAATACGACAAAAATTCAGGTTCAGATAGTGAATATCTAGAATTACAAAAATGTATTATTACGTTCACAAATCCAACTCCCGAGAAAAACAATACTTACAATTGAGAAAAAGTCAAAACTTTTAAAGGTAGATAAGGCTGTAGATCAGACATTACAAAACGTATCAGGCTTTACTGACAGTGAAACCAACATTTATTACACCTGAACGTGTGTTTCCACTGCTGGGATATTTTGCAATAAACTTAGGAACAGATTATGTCCCACTTCATTAAATGCTTTAGTTTTTTAATATTATTTCTTAAATAAACAAAAAACTAGGTTAGTAGTTTATTTACAAATTTCAATTTTGTTATTTACAGCATTTTTAAATATAATTTTTACGAATTTTTGTTACTACTCGAATAACAAAGATAGTCGTAATTTGGGTAATTTAAGGATTTAAGCATATATTGCCCATAGGAATAAATTCCACGACGATCAAATGAAGCGAAAAAAAAATCACAATATTTTGTCTTAAACTATTAGATTTATTTTTTGAATCACAGTTTATCATCATGAAATAAATGTATTTCTTTGGGTACCTAAAATTTTTGATTTTGAATAATATTGAAATCATATGTTTGTCTTTTAATAAGAGAAATATTTTTTGTTAACTCATATGTTGTATGAATTTCACATATAAAATTATTTATTTGTTAAAAGGTAAACAATATTTTCAACAACTGCAGTTAGATTAGGCAAAAATATCCTTCAAACTCTTATCCGAAGCTATCTTGAGAAGAAAAACAAATCAATTAATTTTCATTTTGACAAAAGATCAAATATATTTTTAGTATTATTATTAGTATCAACATAAATTTTTTGTTTTCAAAAATAAACCTAGAAAAATAAAAACAAATCAAGCTCAGAATCGCATTGGACAAATACACATACCTATAAATGTATACATTATATAATATATATCAAGGAAAAACTATGTTATTTTGACAAGGTAAACTTAGTGTAAATCATTATTTTATAAAATAAATTTATTAAATAGATGAATGATAACAGACCGTTATTATTATACAAATATCCTTTCAAAGATGTTTCGCATTTGTACTAATAAAATAAATATATGCAAATTATTTACCATTTTGAGAATGTATTGTGAAGAATGCGCTTGGAATAAGGCCATTAACTACAGGATTTGTTTGTTGTTCCAGTTCTTTAATAACGTGGCCCGTCCACCAATGCTCATTGATCTTTTTCGTTAATACTAATATATCCTTCTTTTTAAATGAAAGTTCTTGATCTGATTTTGCTTGGTAGTCAAATAATGCGACCGCTAACACATTGGAAGGCCTTTCAGAGTCTAATAAATAAATATAAAATTTACAATTAACTCATCTTTATTAAATTAAAATAGTCGAGCTTTATCCTCCTTAACATTCATCTATTATTATCAATTGATATCATTTTTATTTCAGACTAAATTTAAAAATATTTATCTATAATCTGAAATGAAGAATCTCGCTCATAAGAGAATATCGATTTATAAAATAAATAAGTTAAAAGAAATGAATAAATATTGAAATATAAAAGTCATGGTGACGATTAAAAATAAAAGTTACGGTAAAATTCTAATTAAATATAATGAATTACGGACAAATGGACAGATCTGATCAATTCAGTTACTTCAAATAAAGATATTTATATCATAATTTTACAAAGTGTCATAAATGATGATTAAAATCTCATTAATTTCTAATTGAAAATTAAAACAAATCAGTCTATTGGCAAGAAAGCATGACAGATTTACTCAGATCTCACTTTTATGAGGACAAAGAAATGGAAATAGAACGCATTTAACAACTGTAAAGATTCTATAATGCAATGCCTGGCAAATAATTACAATGAAATAAACAGTAATTGCAATTTCATTTACATAGCCTCACTAGGATTGCATTGACAATCAAAACTGGGAAAAATAGCATTATTGCACACATGTCTGGACCCAACCAATTACAAATGAACCCATAAACATCACATGTAATTGACTTGGTTGGTGGGAGGGGGTCTTCACATTCAATCAAATAAAAGTGACTCATTTTTGTAATTGACTACAAAATAAACGAGTATGGGAACGAGTAAATAAGTCTTGGTATTGTCTTATTCGGGGAAGTACAACATGAAAAATATAAATAAAGGGTTTTTATTACATTTTTTTTACTTATTCAACGAGGAATTTTTAAATTGTTTCAATAATTTTATTTTTATTCGATAACATAAAATTATATAGTGCAGTGTTACTCAACCCAAAACGTACTGCGGACCAAAAATCTATCTATTGTTTGTACGCGAATCAATTTAATTTTTTCGCGGCCCAATATTGGGTCGTGGACCAGCGGTTGAGAAACGCTGATATAGTGAATGTGGATTGTTTTATTATTTTACTACGTCGCAAAATAATTTAATGGTTTTTATTGCAAGAAGTATTTTACATAAAATGATCATTGGGTACTTATACTTCACATAAAATAGAGGTTACTTGTATTTATAACTAGTACATTACCTTTAATTTACTCCTTAAAATTTCTTATTGAATTTTATTTTAAAAAAAAATGAAAATTTAATATGCATATGAACATAAAAAAAATTTTAAATACCCGAATTGCGTCGAATTCGTAAATTTTCTTCACCCACATTTGAACGAACGTATCTTGTACTTTCATTTCGTTTAAGATTTTTTAAATCTAAACAAATTAAGACAATAACAAAAAATAATAAATTTAACAATTTATCCAAATTGACAAAATACATGAAACTAATTATATTTAAGATATCACAATTTAATAATCAAAATAATAAATGGTTTAAATCTATTAGCGTAAAATTAAATATTTTATTTTAATCCATTTATAGTCAATTAGAAATAATATTTTAAAATAAGCGCGAATTTTAAACTTTATTTCAGTTTCATATGTATTTCACAGATGTCATAATTTCACTTGGAGATTTACGACTTTGTTTATAAAATTTTTGTCATCTACTGTAAGAACTAAAATAGTCTGGTACCAAATGAGTTAATTTTACCTTTAATTATTATAAATATTTATTATTATTAATTAACATCGTTAATAATTGTCGACTCCATATTTTACACTGCCCAAATNATTTTACACTGCCCAAATTTTATATGAAAAAATAAAGAATTCAAATCAAGTTTCCAGATCACATCACATCACCTTCTAATTTCATTCATTTATAAAAATATGTTTCATATGAGTAAGTTAGATTAATAAATAGATTGTATAAAGTAATTATTTCTTGGTAGCATCATTAATTAAATGTTAAACAATTAAATGATAATTTAAACCTTTTGCTGCAAAGTATATATTCAATAAAATGAAACTATGAAAATCATTCCATTTTATTGAATATATACTTCGCAGCAAAAGATTTAATTTATCATTTAATTATTTAATAAATAGATTATTTTAATATTTAATTTTTGTAAAAAAATGTGGATTCGACAATAAATAAATAAAATAAAAAAAAATAATATTCGATTATAACAAATTTTATAGATTGTAGTCGGTTTATTTAGAAGTGCGGAGAGAGTATTCTGTACAGGATCAATAAATAAGAAACAATAAATTATATCTTGAAGACATAATGCCCAAAACCACGTTTATAATAATTTAACCTGCAGTAATAATAAAAAACAAAACAGGTACAAAAAAGGATACATGAATGAAATAAGTCATATATATTCTATTTCAATTGTATTTGATGCGATTATAGTCACAACTCTTATACATTTTGAAGTCTATATTTGGCCTACATGACGTTATAATTGCACAGCAATTAGTTATACAATAAAAATTTGGACATCAGATCTTAAATTATTAAAAACATTAAATAACTAAAAACTAAAGTGTAAAATCAACCTTTGAGTGTTTGAAAATTGATCAAAATAAGGAACAAACAATAAGCATCAGAATAACATTGCTTCAATAATTATCTTTACAGTAAAACCATTTTAACACAAACTTTGTTATCGTGAAAATTTGCTTAAGAAATATATTTTTTTCTCCGATATCAGGTAAATATCAGCATTTTATATACTGTACAGTGAAACGCATTTAACACGAAACTTGGTTTACGTGAAATGTTTTATAGGCTCCTATGATTTTGCGTTAAGCAGGTTTTACTGTACATTACAAAATTAAATAGAGGTAATGCATTGTTTATTTGTAAATATATAATTAATATTATTTCACACATTCTCTGTGATATTTAACCCAAAAGCTACTCATATAACAATTATATGTAGCCTATGAAGAATTTTTATCTTAATCATTCGAACGCTCTATAGCAGAAATTAAAACAATGAACGCCCAAAATTCCAACAATACCTCTCAGTCAAAATGGTTGCATTGAACGATTTCATAAAATAAAAAATATTTCGAATGTGAATTACATTTATGAATTAAAATATAAATTAAATTATAAAACAAAAATGCTGTTCAGTCAACCATCGCAAAATATTTCGTTAAAAAAAGTCACAGGAACCAACGTCTACAGAATCATTAGTATCTACGTATATAATTGAATCTTCATGTCATATTTTCTGTTATTTTATGAAATAATAAAGTTTCTTTTATGTTTCTTAAATTATTAATTTCAATTGTGTTTTTCATGTTGAGTTTTTTGGGAACTTATCTTAATATTCACATGGTTTCTCATATAAGATGTTCACTTATTACGTGATGATATTGTAATCATTGAAATTCTGTGGACAATACAATACAAGGCGAGATTAATCACTGTAATGCAGTGATTCTCAACATTTTTTGTTGCGGCACACTTTTAACGATTTCAATATTTTGGGGTACACAAATAAAAAGATAAATTTAAAAATTATTTACTTACCTATAACACACTGCGTCAAATAGTTTAGGATAAAAATTTTAAATGTGCTAAATAAAATAATATGTACTAAAAAAATAACAAAACGTTTATTAAGGATTAATTACAAGTTAATAATAAGAATAGTTTTAATAATATATTATATATCTAAAATTTCGCGGAACAACGGTTGAGAATCACTGCTGTAATGACTACCAGTGTGTTTTATTTTATTTATATTTTTCAAGTTATTTTAATCCATTGGTTAGGAATATGATATTAAAGGTGAGATTAGCATTATTTAGACATATTTCAAATACACATGTCTAGCAAATGAACGAGCAAAATTTTATCAGTCAAATAAAGTATATTTGTACATTTGTCTCATATTTATATGTCATATAAACCAGTGGTTCTCAAACTTTTTTGATCGCGACCCAAATTTTTGACATTTCATGCCAAAAATTTTATTGCGACCCACATGACAAAGATTAATTTTAAAATAAATGTTTATTTAATGAGATGAATGTAGTTGCTTAATCTTTCCATAAGTCATCGCGACCCACCAAAAATTCTTTCGCGACCCAAAAATGGGTCGCGACCCATAGTTTGAGAAACACTGATATAAACGAATTCGAAATACATAGTGTAATTTATATATTTCATTTATCTATCATTTTGCTATCAAGTAAAAATCATTTTTTTTATATTTGTACTGTATTATTATTATTGATGTCTGATGATATACACTACACTAAACCCTCGTTTATAACCACCAAGCTTATAGAATTTGAAACAACTATCTCACTAACAACAATGTTAAAATGTAACATTTACCAATCACAAATTAAAAGATTCATTTCACTAAATGTTTTGTAAAATTCATTTGTTTCAATAAAGCTTTTTCAACGTCTCGAAGTTATTAATCTGTTATCACATTCATCACTTAAATTATCAACTATTCTTGAAATTGGTGAACTACTGAGTCGAATCTTCAAACATATCACACAGCCAAGATTAAATTCATTTACAATATATTCTAGGTGATGCTCCCCTCCAAGAAAAAAACTGCAGGCATTTATCAATAATATATTTTTCATTCAATAAAAATGTAAAAACCTTTCTTTGGTTTTGGTAATTTTCATTTTTAATTTTCACGTTAGTTATTTTTAGTTTAATATAGTAAATATATATTCAAGCTTTTTTAATAAATTCAATGGAAAAAAAATCAGTGGTGAAATTGGAAAAAGAAGTTCTTATAATATATATCCTCATCAATCTTTTTTCCATTTTTTATTTCTTTTGTTAGACTATCGATAAATAATTATTTAATATTATTTCACACCAATTTACAACAAATTGTACCGAAAATTCATGTGAAGATTTGAAGAAGAAGATGTGAAAATTCAAGTAAAGATCTTTTGTTCTACAGTCTCAAAAAAGAAATGAATATAAAAGAACTCTAGAATTACATTTCCAAATTCAAACAAATTCACTTAATCTAATTTTACATTAAAAAATTTTCGGTTCTTCTAAATATTGTTTTACATAAATGAATATTATAAAATTTATTTTCCTAAACTCCCATGAGCTGAGAATTTTTGATAGATTTAAATTTGAAATAAAACAAATATCTGTATATAAACACCAATTTTTTATATTGTAGCAATTACACCGGAAAATCCATTAAATGAAAGTCCACCAAACACGAGGGAATCCATTCCTTACATGCAACACCATCGTAAATGTAAAATAAACTTTCCTTGATAAAACATAAATCCCATAATTTAGCAGTAATGTTAAAATATAAAATTTGTATGATACAAGTTTAAAATGTGCATAACTAATGGCAGGTTGAAAAAGCAAATGCGTAGCAATTCATTTTCTAATTTACCTGGTTTTGATTTTTTCAATACTAAAAATTAATAAATAGATGTTTGTACAAAAATCCCAAAAATGCCGAATAATAAATTCCTACCTTCGTCAGTTCCACAAGTAAAGTTGTCACTAAACGCAATCAAAAATAAAGACAAAAATAAAACAATGAAATAAAATACTCGAAAAATTTGGTTTTCTCTGATTCTGATTCGTTTGATTTTACACTGTGATTTTGGGTGTCATTTGAATTTTTTTGTTCTCTTTCATAAATAGGACCCTCCGAATCTCTGTAGAAAATTGTTTGATGGTGGGTAATTAAACACTGAGCTACATAATTAACGATTGTCTGAAATTGGAATAATTGTGTGCTCTTTTCTTCAGGAATAGGCATAAGACACGGACCGAATATTATTGCGAGATTTACGACATCCATACAATTTTCCGATGAGAATTCTGCTAAGCTATTGGAAATATTGTTTTTATCAATTAATCAAAATTCACAAGAAAAAATATTCAAAAATGAATTTATATGACGATTTCATTTGACCGTAAACCAGTGGTTTCCAAACTGGAAGCCGCCAAAACTTTTTAATAAAAAATTATTTCCACATAAATTTTACAATTAAATAAAACTTCATATCATAACTTAACAGTAAAAATGCAATAGATGAATGTTTCGTTTTCTTTTTCATTTTTATACACATTTAATTCCTATATAAAAGAACTCCGGAGAGAAGATTTTAAAAATTGGCGCTTTTGCAATGAAACAATACCCTCAAATTTAAACGTCACTCTTGGTTAAAGTGTCAACCGAACCATATTGCCGGGATGTGAAATTGTTTTTATCGTGATTTTATTCTGAAAATAATCGTTAATATTGTTTTATAAGTATATATTGTTTATTTTAAATTACATCAATAAAATATTTTTTATCCGAATGGATAAATGTTTGAGTGACAATAAAGTCGACAATAATGAAAATACTGATGCTTATACAAGTGGTAATAAAAGCAAAAAAGAACAAGGAGACAAAGTTTCCAAGAAAAGCCGACACATGTCATCATATTTATCGTTAGGATTCACAAGCGTTAATATATAGTGGTCGATAAAAAAAATTCGTTTTTCTATGTCGATGAAATCTTAAGATCTAAAAAATTACAATTTAAAACATTTTAAAACATTTAAAACATAAATCGTATGTGCAAGTATAATAATAGTGTAAACTATATCAGAACCTAGACAGTCTCTACGTGTAAAATTTTGAAACTCGCTTGTGAGCTTGGACACAGATGTTGACTCCAAATATTGGCGAAAATTGTTTCATACCTCGACGTCAATAGCACTCGTAAATCCTGGAGATAAAGTGATCCATTATGTTTGTATCGAGTGAGTAGGCCATCTGCTTTAATAGAGACACACAGTGTCCTTCAAGCCAAAGTCGAATCAACTGTGCTACATGAGATCTGGGATTGAGAATGACCATTTTCCAAGCAGGTGGTATTGTTTGAAAGTTTGAAATCATATCCTGCAGAAATTGTAGGTATCTTACAGCTTTCATAAATCCACCGTCGTGAAGAAGTTCGAAAAACGTGAGTGATTTTGCATAGTTGCTGGCAAAAATAATCAGAACTTTGCGATCATATATTCACCGCCTAGCAATAGTTGAACGATCTGTGCCTTCCACCCATACACGGTTGCATTCATTTGGAGGTACGTCTCGAAGGTAAATCCATTTTTCATCGATCACAATGATCTTTTCCTTAGCCCTTCTTGCCGAATAAACATTCAAAATTTCTTGACAACAAGTGATTCTGATTCAGTCAAAATGTGAAGAACCCATCCCTGCAAAGTGACTTCTTTCCAAGTTCTTGTTTCAACACGCGGCGAACACTCGTTTCTTCAATGTCTATGACTCTTGAAATGGCGATTAAAATCGTAGATTCCATTGTTAGTAAGTGAATAAGTAAACCAGCAATTTTTAATCTTCGGAGGTGAATTTCAATCGCTTTTTTACAATATAGCATAAAAATCCCTTTCGGTTCAAATTTATTCTAAAAATTTCGAGGTCCCAAGATTTAGCTGAATTATTAGAGTGAAACAAACATAATATTTACAAATTAATTTTTTTCATAAAAAATCAGATTATTCATTACATTCAAAGTGATTATTAAATAACATGATTTGTATCAGATTATGGTTATTTATAAATAATATTTTTTAAATCCATTAAATAAAAATAATTTAGTAAATATTTAATTTAATAGCTATTTATGTGAATCTGTCTTCTAAATGTCAGTGAAAAACTAAACAGCACAGTAAATAAGACGCTGAATCAAAGAAATAAATCCCAATATACAACATTACACTATATTTTTAGAGGACAATGGAATCCAAAAAGTTCATAAATGTGGTTTGTAAGATCAACAACTTTTGTTTCAGTTTATTCTAGTTTTATTACGATATCAATTTTTAAAAAATTATATATGTATAAAAATTATTTCATGAATTATACAATGGCAAAGTACTATATGTCTTCTCAGCAGTACATAATCGTAATATAATATCGCCACAAGTTCCTCATCGTTCTATCGTTTGCGAATTTTGGTTATTTCTTTTATACAATATAATGGTAAGAATACTATTATTTTTATATCCTATACTAGCATATGATATACAATTAAATATAACTGTTACTCGTACATACTAATACCATGGCGGGTGGCTGGACTAAAAACATACTAATCTAACATACTAACATACTGGATCTAAAAACATACCCTTAAAACTCGTAACTACAATTACACTTTATCCATTTTAATCTTTAATAAATTTTTTTAAGAAAAATTATATTTTAAGTTAAAGAACCCCTTCTTTACAATATCAATATTTCTTGCGTCTACAAAGGAGAATTTTCCTCCTAAAAATATTAATTACACACTAACTAATCTATCTTCAACAAAAATTTTGAATAATATACAGAGACGTACATCACTAAATCAGAAGTGTTGAAGTAACCTAAACTTTACAGTTATGGCCATTATATTATATTACAAGTGAAAAGTATGGGGATTATTACTAGTCAGCCACCCGAGTCATATCTAAATATTCAATAAATGTAATTCAAATAACATAAAAAGATGATATTTATTAATAAATAAACACAAATAATTGAAAAACTCACTGGCTTATAAACGACAAAAGATATTTCAGAGTACAATAAGCTGGTGGTTGAAGTTTCAATATAATAATCTTCAAGAAGTTGACAATTGATTCATCGGTGCGTTTGGCTAAATAATAATAATAATAATAATAATAATAATAATAATAATAATAATAATAATAATAATAATAATAATAATAATAATAATAATAATAATAATAATAATAATAATAATAATAATAATAATAATCTATGCTAGATCATTTTATTTAATTAGGTTCAAATGCAGCCGAAACTATGGTTATACAACAATACAATTAAAAAATCGCGCATTTAAAAAACACTAAAATCTGCACTTTTAGGAATAATTTGTTTTCCAAACACTCATTGTATATTTTTGATACTTTCTTTCAATAAGTAAATGTCTAACAGAGCTGATAATTAATTTTGCATTGGACTCAATTGTTACTAGTAGATTGGAATTATTTGTTTTAATTCTCGGAGATTTTTCTTTCACTATTTTCAAATAGTACGACATCATTAATTGAATTACGAGAGATTTTCGAAACCTCTTCAATGAATATTTATGATAATTAGATTTGTCAGAAAATACTCTCCAGTTAACTGAATTACATATATTACTTATATTAGAATGTTGATGATAGAAGTATACCGTTTGATATACAACACATTGTAGGATGATATTATGTAAACAAAAATAGAAAAATAATAATAACAATTTGAGAAACTTCTTAGCCCATGAAAAATAAGTTTGCTAGATCAATAAGTATCCATTATTCATCTAATATAGAAAGATGAAAGTTGGTTTGTTACCCATAGAATTCCGCGCCGTTGAACCTAGGGTGCTGAAATTTTGCATGTGACCCTCATTTGACTTGAGATAAGGTCATAGGCTATGTTTCAACCCCAGGTGACCACCTTATAGGGTACCCTAACCCTACTCTGTGTCACCTTGATTTACTACAATATCCCAAGGAGGTGAAATTGGCAGCAATGTTACAAAAGTTGTAGATCATGTTAAGTTTATAAAATAGGATTATTTCAATTTTTCATTTGACCCATTTTTTACCCGCTGAGTGCCGTTTTAAGTTTTACATTTAAATAGATATAAGTGATATATAAATTACATGTACTTTTTGAAATAAATTTCTTTATTTTGAATTTGTTTACTATTTTTTAAATCGTGCAACGCCGGGTACCCTAGCTAGTTATTATTTATATCAGCGTTTCCAAAATTATGCTCCACAGATTATTGACGATTCTTAAATATTTATAGAAGAGAACATGATTATTATATGATTTTAAAGACCACAACAAGTTTAGGCAGTTATAAAGGTTTATTATTATAACAGACTTCTATTAGAACTGATAATTATTTTACCATATTAAATTTAAATTCATATTTTTCTTCAAAATTGATGTTTTTATTTAGTATTTCATTTATTTTAGCTTAGTTTTCGACTGAAACTTTTTTCCTATTACTTTGCCTTTATAATAGTTATTATATTTACTCCTTATTTTATTTATGATTAATATTTTATGTTATAAATGATAAATAAGATAATGAGTAAAAAGAATTGCAGCATAAAAAATCACTATTTAAAAATATATTTACACATTGGTCACCAGTATATATTTATCTCTACGCCACAGGAAATTGTAAATTTTTAATAAATTTTAGATTTTTCAAAGTTTTGCTACTAAATTTTCAATGAAAACTATTGGTACTATAGTAGGCTATTATATATACACCGATAAATTGATTACCAACGCGCCAGGGTTTATATTATAACAATGAGCTGAGGTACGAGTTATCTCGTACCTGACGGTGAATGTGTTAATCAAGTAATTTAGAAAAAAGTATAATGTAATATTAAATGACTTTTTCCACTTTTAAAAGATGTTTTCTTTTAATTTTTTTATTACCTAATTTTTTTTAATTCATTGGTTTTTAGTACTTTTTTAAAAATTTAATCGTTCCAATTATAAAGCGATCAAGATAAATATCTTTTACATACGACGGGTTTAGCACACCAGACCTAATATAATTAAAAGTATAAAAAATCTATTGTTTTTGAGGATGATTCCCTAATATAGAAAATGTATCCGTTGAAAAATTACATAGAAATCAAATTAAGTCTCATCAGAAATTATAAAAAAAATTCAAATTCAAAATATAACCACATATTTTGTAGTAAGAATTAATAAACTATTGTTTTCGCAGTCCTAGAACATTTCAACCTAATAATGTAAACCGTTCGAATTTATACGCGCCCTTAAAACGGGTTTAATGTCAATGTGTAAATTTTAAAAACAAGTTAAATTATCTAAATTGCTTTTATAAAATATGTTGTTAAGCTACATCCATAAACAAGAATCAAGTATAAAAACACTTACAATCATTATAATTATTTACGATTTCATTAAACATTTCCTCATTGAAAATCGGCGGTTCTAACTCTCGGAAATAAAGTTTTAAAATGCTCGCAGCAAGATTAACGTCATTTGAAGTTCCTTTTAGATTTTTCAAGGGGTCAAACCCAAGTTCGAATTGTGATTTATAACTCTGGACATCTATCTGACTTCCTGGTACACGAAAAACGCCCATGTTACGCATGCCTATTTGAAATTAAAAAATATAACCAATCATAATAATAATAATAATAATAATAATAATAATAATAATAATAATAATAATAACATCACTTGAAAAGGTTGTACCGAAAATTCGTGAACATAAGAAAACATGGATATCTTTAATGATTCATAGTCAGAAAAATTTCTAATAAATACGATATCAATTGAAAAGAAATCAGAGGTGAAAATTGAAAAAAGTTCTTATAATAATAACAATGCCAAATAATGGAGACTAATACTTTAGTTACTCCAAAAACCAACAAAAGATGTACTTTAGAATTGTCATTGTTATGACTACGAAAATATAGAATAATCATCAAGAACTTTTGCAAATCAAGGATATAGGAGCACATTCGCTCATTATTGAATAATATAAATAATTTTTACACACAATTGACAATGAGAGATTCGAATTATTTTTTATATTGTATACCTCTTTTAAAAAAACAAGGATAAATAAAATTGTTGTAAAATGTAAGCTATAAGTTAATAAAGATAAAATATTTACACAAATATATAGATACTTAAATTTTATCTTTAATAATATATAACTGAAAGAAATCCGTCACGTTTTTATTTAGATGTCACTTTATACATCCAGTCGTTTAATGTGAAGTTAACATGTTTCCATAGTTGGTACAAATTGGGAAGGTATTTGTAATTCCTAAAAACCGCTATATAAACTTTTTCCAATTGTACAGGATTTACTTACAGTCCTGTATTATATCTATGGTTTAACTAAATATAAGTTCACATCTGTCATTATTTCTCGAAAAAATTCATATTTGTATCAGCGCCGTGCTGTAACTTTTGGGAGCCCTGTGCAGAAAATTAAAGGAGAATTTATTTTTAATTTTATTGAATTAATTTTTATTGATTTTAATTAAAAAAATAATTCGAAATTCATCAATCGTGTAATTGTTCCATTTTCAATAGACAGTATCGCCAATCCAGAAATTCTTTCTTGTTATATTAAAGACCGTATATAATTTTCCATTAACTTTAGTTTTGTAACGTATTGAACACCTGGGAGCTTAATACTTGTTGGAACCCTTGTTGCACGGTGCTGTACGGTGTTGTACGGTGCTGTTTTGTATTATAACTATAAACTTTAGAATATTCAAAACGTTTCTCGTATCTCTTTATGCATTTTTATGTATTTTATTTCTTCTAAAATTTATTATTTAATGTTGGTGCTTTGTTATTGTAGTCTAAGAATACTCAACATGGAATGGTAATTTGTTTATGACCCACTATACTTTCTCCCTCAGACGATCATTATTTGCAATTTTTGGTCGATTTGGTCGACCTTTCTTGCTTATAAATCTGTTTGCCTTTTTTAATCTTTTTAACCACTGATGTCCTGTTCTATGACCTTCTCAACTAGCACCAGTCTAAAAACTAAATCAATTTCTAAAGTACTAATTGTGATACTTCATGGCAATATAAACAATACAAAGTGCGACTTTGAGAAATAATACGCATTTTATTTATTAAAAATTTATTTATAAAATAGGGCTTCTCACAAATAAATTAGATTTTTCCATCGTTTCCATCTAATAAATATTTCTTAGAGTAATTAATTAGATAATATTGCACAATTATTTATAAAACTTCACTCAGACCTTTATAATTCCAAAGGTTATAGTAGTTAACGTTATTAAGTTTATTTATAGTATTATATGGAAATATTTATTTTCAGAATTATTTCAATTAAATTTTACTTACCGTATAAAGTAATGAGACGAATACAACTCTGAACTACTAAAGGCACTATTTCCTTGGTTTCCTTACTATATTTCATTAGGTCTCCTCCGAAAAGTTTCGACTTTATTCCGATAATAACTGCAGTCGTTGAGTGAATACTTGTAAAACAACTAAGCGAATTCTGAGAGTCATCAATGGAAGTATTTTTTAAAACTGTTTCCACACTTTTTAATTTACTCGACATATTTGTCTTGTTTATCTCGTTGCTGAGATATGATTCCATGGCCTAAAAATTAAAAAGAATAATAGATTTATCAGACTCCCAAAATTCTATATTTTACTAATTTCAGAAGCATCACTTTTCAAAATAATTGGTTCATTTTGAGAAAAATAGTTTTGAAATAAAGTTGATAGCATCATAAATAATTTTTCAGTATGTGAAAATTTGGAACAAAGTTCATCAATTAGATTTTACACGGACTAAACTTAAGAATGAATTATATTTTACTGACTAAAGATATCTTTTACAAAATTCAATTAACTTTTAGGTGCACTTCTTTTCATGTGTACTTTTCATTTCAGAGTATATACAAGTAAACCTTTAATAACGGATCACTAGCTGTCGTTACTGTATAAAGTATAAATTCCTTTACCATAAACAATTTTTATTTGAAAGGACACACAATTTTAACATTTACATTATACTTTAAAAATTGTTATTTTAACTTATCATTATCATAATGATAACTTATAGATGCCTCATCATTGGTTGCAAGGTTTTCATCAAGGATTCTATAATTAATAAAAATAGAAATTTTATTATCTTCAGTATAATAATCAAAATCAAAATCATTTTTATGCTTTTCTTTCACCTGAGTTCTAATCCACAGTAATGTTTTGAAAAATGTCATCTAGGAAACAACTTCCAGTTTTTCAAAACATTTAAAGAATACAATATATTCTAACGAAACTCGTAACTGATTTTTAGTTTGAAGTATATATTTGGATTATTTAGTATTTTAATTTGGTACAAGTTTATTAATCTTTTACAATATTGTTATTTAAAGTCTTTGTTAATTTTTGAATATATTTTCTAATCAAAATTCAATATAATCCCTCATAAGACAAATGCAATTTATTGTAAATTTTCGTTTATCTCCTATCTTTAAGAAAATAGATCATTATTTAACATTATTTAACATAACATAATTATATCCTGAAAAATGTAGATAGATGTACCGTATATACTGGAGTACGAGTCGTAAAATTTCAACCTTTCAGGAAGAGATAATCTTAATCCGACTTATACTTAAGCCAAAAGTAATAAAACCTCAAAAATGCTAGATTTTAAGAACTTACAGAAGAACAATATCAAGAACTATTCGGTAACTCTGACGATGAGCCCCTCATTTTTAATGGATTTTAGTATGCACTAGTTAGTTGCCACGTGACTCGAAATCTACATTTTTACAACTTTATGTGAACGATAATATAAGAAACTTTCCGTAGTTTTATAAGAATATTTTTAGGTTTTTGTTATTTAGGAATATGTAAATTTTTTATTTTATAACCAACCTTGTTTTTTGTAGTAAATATTTTGAATTAAATAACTAATAAAATCCTGTTACTGGTTGAATTTTTCATCTCCGACATATACTCAAGACGAAAGTTTGGAAAGCTAAAATTTAATTAAAATCGACTTCCGATTTATACTCAAACGACCTTATAGTCAAGTATATATGGTAATTGTGAATAATAACAGATCAAAATAGAAAATGTAAATTATATACTTCAAAGTAGGAATTTTCAGCTTTAAATTTTAGTTCTTTTGTATTTTTCTGAAGAGAAGTATACAAGGAGTCTGTAACGACATTTCTTGGCAAACTGGTCGTCTTCTCTTTTACTCCGGTGCTTTCAATTCCACGGATATAATCCACGACATCATAATCGGACTGATTGATAAAATCATTTAGTGATTTTGACAACTAAAAAATTAAAGTTTGCATTAAAATTTCTGAATTAAAATTTCATATAAACCATAAAATATAAAAAATTATTTAAGTAATTTAACTAAATTTAAAACACTTTTAAATATACCAATAACATTTTATAAAGGCAGTGTCATACATTGGAAAAGAAAATTTGATCAATAATCGTAATGAAAATAAATAAAAGGTTAAAAGAAAAAAAAATGAAAAAAGTTGAGTATCTTACTGATAATATCATGATCCTATAAATATTTCCTAACCCTAAGGCAAAAGTGGCGTGTACGACTAGGAACTATATAAATTCTTGCAATTAAAATTGAACTTGATAATTCAAAGTTATAACGAAACGATATTTTCAATCCTAAAGAATTTTGTTATATCTGACAATTTCTCAACAAAATAAAATTTAATACAGGAAACCTCAATCACAGAATAAAAATGTCTAAAGAACGCATCAAAATAATTCCTTGGTTTAAACAAAACAGGAAATAAGAATGTTTTAATATATTACTATTGATTTTATAAATATATCAAAATTTTTAACATTTGTTTTTCTAATATTCTCGATAAAACAAAATTTTATTAATTCTTTTTTTTAAATCTTTAAACTACAATTACGCACTTTTTTCTAAAAATCATTTGAAAAAAATGATGTCGCAATTTATATACTTGTGTGTCCGATAAATAGTAAATAATTTCAAAAATTAATAATTAAGCAACTTACATTTTAAATATAAATTGCACGAATTCTTTGGTAATATTTTATTAATAATCAATTTACTTTCTAATAATTAATTTTGTATTGACTTAATCACAGAAAATTGTCAGGTAAATTACTTTATATATAAGTTTAAAATTCTGTAATCAAGTAATAGGTTTTCGAATTTGCAGAAAATAATTATAATAGAACAAGTCAAAATAACAAATAATGAACAATTTCGTAATTTAAAAAGAGCACTTTTATATATTTTTACGGTAATTAATTATATTTTATAGCAGTCCTGAGGTTCATCTAATGATTTATAATCCGAATATTTTGACCCTTGCAAGGTTTTAAGAAAAATCTACATTCAAAGTTTTGCTACATATTTTCGCAGGTTATTAGAAAAGTGACAAAAATGTCCAGAAAAATGGCTTATAAAAAGTAAAATAAATTTTTATTTCATTAAGGTGATTTATTGATAATATCAATCTTTTACACATTTGAGCTTATGTGAGTCTGTAGTATCTCAGTACTGCACGTAACTACTTGATATCTTATAATTGGAGTAAAAAAGAAAAAAATGAAATCCCTGAAGTATTTCAATGATTTTGAAAGTCTGGAAAGTTTTCAATTTTATAAAACAGAAATTTTATGTTTACCACAAGAACTGGTAACCGGGAAAGGTGAAATTCGTCTACGGTATCAAATTTTAGAAACAAGAATACAAATTTTGTTAAAGCAATGAGCTTTTGATAATACAGAAGAGCATTTTTTTAAAAGCTTTATAGTTAGCTAATTTAAGCTAAGTCCACACTAATTCACAATCTCGACACATCAGACCAAATTGAAGCCGCAATCGTCTTACAGTGACAGTGCGGCGTTACCTTTGCATTCAAGCAAATGACGTCATTTTTATTAAAATTTAATCACTTTGTCGTACCTAATTAATATCTTCTGCAGACTGCTTTATCTAAAACGTGTTTTCATACTAATAAAACAATTAAATACATCATTGAAAACTTTAAAAAAATTAATTAATATAGTTAACTATTTTGCATAATGCCAATTAGTCATATTTCTTACACTTTACTATCTATGCAATGGAGGCGCCTTATATATGACTACTGAGGACGACTCTGTTTACCATATATAAGATAGGCTATTTTTATATAAAATATATTTAAGTTATTAGTAATAATTTTCCAAAATTTAGATATAATAGATTTATAAGATATTAAAATATTAAATATAAAATTAAAAATTTACATATTTTAGTCTAGTATAAATTGACAAGAAATAAAAAGTAAATGCACAAGTGTGTAAAGAAATAAAAAACCTATATTTAACAAAATTCAGAAAATTAATCAAAGTGCAATAATTAATAAATTAAAATTTGAAAATCAATATTTCTCTGAGAAACAGATATGACCAAAAAAAGATGAATACGAATATAATAAATTTGAATCGGAGGTGCTATTTTGAAAATACAAACTAATTAAATAATTAATTGGAATTTTATTTAGGTTATAAATCATATCATTTAGGGGAAAAAATCTAGAGCTTGAAAGGCAGGACAGAAGCCCACCAGGTTCAAATAAAAATAATACAATTACTGATTCGTTTATCGGCTTCTGAGGGCTACTTAATTAAATTTCATTTTTCGATCCTCGGAACTTTTTGGAAGATTAACGAGATTGAGATCATATTAAGAGCAGGAGATTTAGTGAAATGGCCCAGCTGGTCGACGAACATTTCAACTGAGTATTATTAAACGCGAAAAATTATTATTAAAAGAGATATACAAAGTCTACTGATTAGTGGTGATTCAGATTAGTAGACAATTTGAGTAAGATTGTCTAATTGGTACTTTGTCCATTGATCAAACCGTTGACCATAAAGGTGAAATTGTTTAGATTATTGCCATATCGTTATTAAACGTATTATGTTGACAAATGACATGTAAAATCAGAAATAATTGTTTCCCATCGTTAAAACTATTTAATAACCCAACACACATCTCATTCAGATGCATTAATAGATGATTAAAAACATTATTAAATTTTCTTTATAATTAATTTTTTATTATAATATTTTTTTGGTATTTCCTGAAAACTCTGAATCTTCGATTATCAAACCTATTATGGATACAATTCCATTGGAATTATCTAGAAAATAGCGATTAGAAACATTTTTTTATAATTCAAAAAAAAATCATAAGCTATACTATACAAATTTTTACTATACAAATTTTCAACGACTGCAAAACCATTGGAATAAATATTATTTTATGATTTTCATATATGTCATTTGCACAATTACAAAAAATTGACACTATTTCATAATAAAATGAATTAATTTTCGTTTGATCGCCGTTGTTATGAATACTTTAAAGAAATTGATCGTGATCTGTTTGGAATATCGTTGATATATTTTATAGAAAATCAATATTTCACCATAAATTTTCAAGAGCTTACCAATAATTTTGAGCAAATAAAAAACACATCATAAAACAACATAACATCATTCAATGTATGCAATACAATAAACAATGACACAACTACAACTTTGATAATAGTTCTTGTCCTTGTGATTTTATATTCTGACAATTATATATATATATATATATGAAAATGATTGTTCAATTACATTTTAAAACACTAGTGATACGTGAATACGGATTATTATTGATAACTGATTTCGCAATGATGAAGATGTAGAATTTTCATAATAATATATTTTATATATATAAACTTGAAAATAACCTGTCGATAGTGAAATCATTTATTAAAATATAATTCAAATAAATAACTATGAAAGAAAACAGAGAGCCAAAGATATGTTAATTTTTTTATTAGTTGTCAGGACCGATTTTAGATCGAAATATTTCAATTTATGAATAAACACTGTGTATTATGGCTTAGAAAGTTATTTATTTTGAATTATATTATAATTTTTAGAAGAGATTTATTTTATAGAATAAAAATTTAATTTATTTTCACCCTTATTTTTAGATTAATGCATTGTTTTCTATTTAACACGCATTTTCCAAATTGCCTATTTCAATTGTTTTTGAAAAGGTAGTTCTGAAATTTTTTGTTAAATATAAAACTAAATATTGACCTGTAACCTTAAAAGATCAATTGTGAGGATAGAATATTTTAATGAATATTAATTTTTAATAAAAGAAATCAAAATTCCTAACTTTGTGAACAGTATGAGCCCAGGAGAAAATATCCCATGAATGATATAAATTTGATTTCAAATTTCAAATTTTCAATTAGTTAAATAATTTTAATTTTCGTATTAATGAGTAAAATTTAGCTTATTTTAACATTTTCTTTTTATCAAAATTGATTAAAAAATTCAGTCAGACAGCTAATTTAGAAGTTGTAAGGATATTTAATCTAGGTTATATTGTTTTTTTTAATGTACTTTAATTGGAAAAGGTTATCATTTTGAAATATAAAGCTCGAGGTAATAAATAAAAAAATAATTCAACAAAATTTTTAATAGCAGTGATGATACAATCTTTAAAATGAATATAAAGTAATAAAACCCATTAATTTAATATATACAAACTACAAAAGATTTAATAAGGGAAATTACTAAAGAAAAATAAATTGAATAAAAATAGCAACTGGAGGAATACATCTTCAGAAATATATTATCGGTGTTGTTATTAACATTGTCAGAAGCCATAAAACACTTTCTTAGCAATTTACTCATATGAAAATTAAAATTTGGGTTTTTCAATATAATAATTTTCCTAATAAATAAAATAACATTGAGTTTGGTTGATGAGAAGAACATACTTTATGGTTTCATTGAAATATTTATTCTGTGTTTAAGTATATCTACTAAAAGTCTATTAGTGTTTTTTAATCCATTTCTTTAACCCATGGACTACAAATCCACCGTATTCTCTATTATCAAATTTATGTATAATAACAAAATATAACACTTTAATTTATTTGACATATTTTTTGGTATTTATTAAAATTAAAATCTTTCCGAAAATCATTAATTATTACATATAAAACACGCACGGAAGCATATATAACATTTTTTATGAGATGATTTTTCCAAAAATAACGTATAAAAAGTATTATAATGAAAATATTTTAACAAATTTATTGCATTATTTTATTACATCTATTTCTTTTTATTCGGAGCTTTAAATATTATTTTTGAATAATAATTGTTTCATACTGGTTTTAAGGTTTTAATTCAGTGGTGGCCAACCCAAATCAATCGAAGGGCCAAATTTTCGGGAAAATACTATCTCGGGCCACAATAAATGCATTTAAATAAATATAACTCGTTTTTACGATTCAAGTAAACTTAGAATCAATTTTTTAAATTAAAAACATGCTTAATTCGAATATGAATTCTAAAAAAGACAATTATTGATTTGATGTTTAAAATTGTGTCCGGACCACATCAAAACGCTTCGCGGGTCACCGGTTGGCCATGACTGTTTTAATTATTAATTATTTATAATCACATTCTGGTTTCTAATTTCATTTATGTATAAATTAGTTGTCTAAACAGACTCAGCTGATATAACTAGTGTACACTTTTTATGCTTTTAATACAATAATTCATCGCAAATATTTTTATTATTGCTCACTTATAGACTGTTGAGAGGTCGGTAAACCTTTGAGATGGAGGAGCTTTCAATTTAAAAATTATTTTGGAACCATAAATATATATTTACAGATAAGGAAAAATTCCAAGTAATATTAATACACGGCGTATTTGGTCGACCACAGGACTATGTCATATGGTGTCAAAATAAATAAATTTTTAATTTTGGTGAGTTGATTGGAAAAATTTAAAAATTATATATATTATATTTATATAAAATTATATATAAAATTATATAAAATTATGTATATATATAGTTTTTTTAATAATTTTACCATATATCATTCCAACATAATAAATTAACCAGAGGTGAAACAAAACAAATATAATTTATTAATCTTCATAATTGCCAAAAATAATACATAACTATATTTTTATACTGTCATCAATTAATTTTTTAAAAAATAGTTGAAATTATGATATATAAAACAATAAAGAAAGATCTATGTAGTTTTTAATAGAATTTTATTTATTTATTTTCTTTACGAAATTAAATTTTTTATGCTAAGCTAAAAAAATGACTGACTGATAAAGAAATTTTTGAATATTTAGAAAAAGAATTGTCTTACCGAATCAATTTGCAGTTTGTTGTCCTCAACTTTATTAGAAATGGATTTCATTTCGGCACTAAACTTTTGGAACATATTTTCTAAATTATTTTGAACCGCTTCTTGAGACTTTAAAATTTGATTGACCTGAAATAATTGGAAAAACACTTATCAGTAAAAATTTTTTTTTAATATAATAATAATAATACTAATTCAACAATAATAGCACCGAATCCGTATTTTCGATTTACATTTCAAAGTTATAGACGTAAAATAAACATATATAAAAAGAATGATAGATAGTAAACAAATATTATCAAAATAAATTGATAAAAATAATCCACGAGAATAAATATTATTCTGAAAAAATTTAAATATACATGTTGAGAGAAATTCTGATGAATTATTGTTGTAAATCTAAAAAATGTTATTTGAAATTTGGTTTATAAATTTTAGATTTATTATTGATTTATGAATTTTAATATTTTAATTTTAAAATGTGTATTATGATATCTTATGTATGATGTCAATTTAAATATTTTTATGTTTATTTGAAAATTCGGACCAACCTGTTTTTTTGACCCATTGGGTTAAAAAACCGAGTTGGATAAAAATTTAATATTATGATATTTATTGAAATTTTAACAGGGCAAAATACATATTAATTAATTTTTTAATCCACTTAAAATGGATATCGATAGAATAATTAAAATGAATTCATATATTATGAAAGACAATGGCATGTTAGCGAATGAATTAAAATCCTCTTATTGCCAAAAAGAAATTATACTAGTAAAAACAAAAAGAAATTATGTGTTGGAGATGCCGATTATCTGAGTGTAGAAAACGAGATTATTATGTTTCGGTTAGAGAAAATAGTTTTTTTGAGAAGATGAGGATACCTCTCAAAGAAATTTTAAAATTTCTGTTTTATTGGTCGAAAGAATTGCAAAGTGCTGAAATTTTGAAGTTTGTGAAAATTAAAGAAGATTCAATACGAAAGGTAAGACGATTGCTTATTTCAGCAATCAAAAACTATAACGAAGCACATTATTTTCAGTTAGGAGGTCCAGGAAATCTCGTGCAGGTAGACGAAACCATGCTGAATTCACCAGCGAAAGGCTACATGTGCCTTGTTACTGATAAGAAAGCTTAAACTATAATACTAATTATAGAGAAATATGTGAGAAAAGGTTCAATTATCCATACAGACGAGGCAAAAATCTGTAGCCAAGTAGATAAAAAGGCATCTTATGAACACAAATCAATTGTTCATAAATATAAATTCGTGGATTATAAAAATGGAGTTCACACCCAGAACATCGAAAGTTACAATAACAAAATAAAGCTAAAGATAAAAGAAATGCGGGGTATAAAAGAAAATTGCCGAGAAGATTTTCTTGTGGAGTTTATGTCGTTGGATAATAACAAAATTGGTTGCTTTATGTTATTAATGTTTAAAAGATATTTTCTGATTTTATAATATTGTGAAATCGGGATGATATGGAAATGGGTCAAAAAATCAGGATGATCCGAAAATTCAAGCAAAACATCGAAGTTGAAGTCTCGAAAAATTTGTTTGAAAATATTATGTTATATATATATATATATATATATATATATATATATATATATATATATATATATATATATATATATATATATATATATAATACCTGAAATTATTTATTTATTAATTTAAAATGAATAACGAAATTAAATGGCATTGTATTGCAACTAACAAATGTTATTACAGAGATTATAAATAGTCAGATTTATGAAAAAGGTTATTTTAACAATTAATCATTTGACATTTTCAGTCGATCAGCTTATTTCGTGCCGATCAAAGTGAGCACCAAAAACAAAAAAATAAGCGATAACATATTAAGGAATAAAATTTGCGTGCTTCATTAAATAATTAATTGAAAATGAAAATTTTACCAAAACTTATTTTTAATCAACAACATGACATTCTTATTTCAATGTTACCTGGAAATTAAAATTCCCCTATCGAACGATGCATAATTTATCCAATTATTTATTATATCAAAAAGTTTAAATTTAATGGCTTTAATGATTTCAGTTTATAATTTAACAATAACATTTCGCTAATGATAATTTGATAAATTAAAATCTAGAATACCAACCAATACATCGTCATAGGACGGGTAAATCATCTAGTTCATTATATTCTTAGTTTATCCCCTCAGTCGAAAAAAAATAGTAGTCGTAGGGAAGAACAGTATTGTAACAGTATAACCGTTCAATAATATTAGTGAAATATTTTCTGTTAGAAAACATAAATTCCACCGGGGAAAATGATTATGCGAACAAATTCCAGACAGTGATTACTGACAAGTTGTGAGTCACCAGTTTCAATGGCATTTGTGTACTATTTATGTTATCAAAAATATCAGAAATGATCTTTTATTTGATGATTAGAAATCATTTCCCTATTTTGTCGACTGAATTTATTTGTCATTCCATAAATTGATTTATAAATAAATAAAAGAAATATTATGCCTACATTGTCACCTTTCACCGGAATAAAATGGAGGTTTTCCTTCAGAGTCAAAGTTGGTTTGTTAGCTTCTAGAAAGATTTCCGTGTCATTTTCGGCATCAATTTTCTCAATGGTTTCGGTGAATAACTTGCTAATGGAATCATGGACTGTCGTTAGGGCTTCTTCACAACTGTTATGGTTCATGCTGAGCCGAGTCAGGTTATTGTGAAAACCGTATTCGGCAGTCTAAAATAACATAAAACACGATTGATTAAAAAAATTTCAAAAAAATCTCAAAATTAACATTTATAAATTGTGATATTTACATGATCAAATGTAAAACATTTAAATGATAATTTAAGCCTTACGCTGCGAAATTTTTGTTATTTTACATAAATAAAATATTTCAAAAACTAATTTTTGTTTATTCAATTGCCCATAGAAGAAAATAATTTTACGTAATCGTTCATTAACAAGTAAGTGTTTCTCTTTTTCTGCTTACTTTTAACTAATATTAATTTGTAATAGAATAATAACTCTCGATTAAAGTACATGAACTCCAAATATCTGGTACACTATTTTATTTATGGCGATATAATTCCTAAAACTTATACTATTATAGGAACTTTTTGTTCAAATTTCACCACTGATTTCTTTTCCATTGTATTTATTAAGAAGCTTAAAAACTATGAATCAGTAAATATATCGATCCTCTTTCCAGAAGAAATCTAATCTGTTGGTTTATTAAGACTCTTTGCATCATTAGGAATCTTTGTTTGCCATTATCATCGGCGATTGTTAATAGATTATATTTCTATTCAACTTCAAGAGAATTTGTAGATATGACGTTTGAATAATGTTTATCCATAGAGGATTGCGAAGATAGCGTAACGAAATAGCCAATCAGTGAATATTTGAAATAGCCACCGGGATCATAAATCGTCAGTAATTTAGTTAAATCTTCTGAGAACTTGTCAATCAAGCATTAAGCATTGAGAGAGAGTAGATGCTTTTGTGTGGTTCAATTCAGCAATGAGTTTATGTCGATTGTTTTTAGACACGAAATTTGAGATGCTTCCGTTAATATATCTTGTAACTGTTGATGTCTGTTCTACATTTACATATTTTGAAATTTTGAATATAGCTCCATCGTATAGATATATCGATTTAAGGAGTTCAGATTTTGAACTTTCTGAATGTTTTCATAACTTTTATGTGAAGAGAACTCTTCAATGATAAATAAGAGACCAACGCGGTCACCAGATGTTAGAATTGATAATATATATTCGAAATTTTCGGTGAAATTATCCTATGTAAATTCCTCTTCTTCATCCTCTATCAAATGACGTTTAAATTGAAATGCAATAGATTTAAGAGTCCGTTTGTAAAAATCCATTTAAGTTAACTTGATAGACGTTAGCACGAAATTTTTTATCATTATTCAAATCTTCTAACGAACTTTTAATTAAGAGTTTTCCTAGAACCTCTTTTACCAATAATCATCATTGAATTACTTCCAATGTGTATATAAGCGTTTTTGATGTTGTGGATAATTCTACTTTCATAATTTTCATATCCAAAGAAATCATGATTTGAAATATCTTACTACGCAAATGATCTACAATTTCGTGCATGAAAATTGAATTCATATATAAAAAGTAATTTTTTATTATAATTTTTTATTATTATAGAATTTAAATTACACAAAGTTTTCACCCATATACGGAATATTTAAACAAGGAATATAATACAAATTTTCCAAATTCCTTAAATTATTAACACAAAAATTAAATATAGCAGTCATCATAAATTTTTTAGGTTCCATTGTTATCACCATAACAAATGGAAACCAGACTATGCAAACTGGTCAAAACCTCCAAAACAATTATTATTATTATTATTATTATTATTATTATTATTATTATTATTATTATTATTATTATTATTATTATTATTATTATTATTATTATTATTATTATTATTATTATTATTATTATTAAATCATTATATATGTACTTGTAGAAGTCAATCAGCCCGGTTGATTGTATGCATTTAATAACCAATAATATGTTAATAAAGTATCAACAAAAATATTAGTTTACTGTGTTGTTTAATTGACTCAGAATGAGTCATCGTTATGAAATTAAAACAAATAATTTTTCTATTTTAAGAAATGAAATTTGAAAAAAAATTATTTTTGAATTAATTACGAAAGAAATGGAAATTATAACAAAAAATATATTTAGATTACAAACTTTATTGCAAATTTCATTTAAATTGTTAATTTATATTTTAAAAATATTGAATTTATGATGCTGCTGAATTTGTTTGTTTCAATAGATAATAAGTCTGTAAAAATTGTGCAATTCAACAGAGTAGCATTTAGATTTCTGATGAATGTCAATTGTAAAACATTCTTTAAAATGTATATAATTTTTTTGAATTTTAGAACCAAGTCTTAAATAAGGAAAATTGTTTCGAGTTTTGAATGGTGGTATTCCTTGACTAAATGTAGGACTGTAACGTTAATTATACTAATTAATTATTACATTTATCTTTTGGTTTCACCTTGTATTTTTTTTTAATTCAATAATTTTCACATTAATATTTGTAAGATTATATCTCAAAACAATATATAACATACATAATATAGCCTTTATCAAGTGTGTGTCTCCTTGATAAAGGTTGTATCGAAATATCATGCACCTAATATATGAATAGTTACGAATTAGTTATGAAATAGTTATGAACTTAAGTTATGAATTAAATTTATTCCAATACAATCTATTTCACACAAAATTTATATCAATAATAATCAGTATTTAATAAAAAAATAAGAGACTAATTTCAAAAAGAGCGGTGTTAAACATACATTTATAAAAATATATATATATTAAGTAAAGTATTTTTAAAATATCTATAAAAATTTAATTTGTCATTTTCCATTTAAATTTTTAAATGTTTTAATAACTGTTTATAAATTTAAATTTTTAACATTTCCAAATTTTTGTTATTCAATATTTTACGTGTTTACATTTTTAATTATTAATTTTTACATTTTACACTATCACATGTATCAATAAAAACATTTTGTAGAGTCACATTAAGACGTGGTGATGGAATCAAATATTGAAAATTGACTTGCTGGAAGGTTATATATAAAGGGTATACATAAACACGTATGAAAATTTTATATATAAAGTATTTTAAATGTCTTCTTTAAAATAAATAATGCCAAACGAAATTATTTTATTACAATGAAAGTAGTATTATCTGACAGAAATATAATGACCTTTAACATTTTTGTATTTATAAATATGTAATCTAGTATAGTAAACATTCCAGATGATATCAATTTCTTAATATCTCACAGAATAATACATTTAAAATGAATAAGGATTTTGGTTTTATAAATTAATTATCCCTTTTTATTATTTCCTCGGGAGCTTATTTCTAAGAGACTTTTACCAAGTCAAACAAACTAGGAAACCCTGTGAACTAATTCAGAAAAGATTAACAAATTGTTAATGTAAATGAAATAAGTAATTGGTTTTAATAACAGTTTGAATAAATATATTACTGAAAAAATTTTAAAAATAATATTAATTATATAATAAAAAAATGTTCACTAATTTTTTTTCCAGCTGTTTCTATAGTTTTTGGACAAAGTCTTCACTCTGACCATAATGTTTGGAAATTTTATTTAAACACATCAAAACTTTACCTATTAATTTATTCCAAATTGACTCAATTTCCAAAATACAAAACGAATTTTCAAAATTTTCAAAGAAATTTACTTTCATACTTTCTGTGATAGACCTTTATTATATCTACACTTCTATTTATTAAATAACACTACGTTCAATAGAATCAGAAACCTCCTTCTTAACCTGATTTACTAGTCCACATACGCCAACCCTTGGTTTTTCACCTTAAAAAATCACAACTTCAGAAGTTCTCTAGATCAAATATTATTAAACATCATCAATATTTTTGTCCGTCTTTTACCGATTTTTTAATTATCAATAACATATTTTAAAAACTCACTTCTATGGGATGTGACATAATTTGTATATATAAAAAACAAAAAATTACAATCACGTATTAACTTATCCTATCCATCGTTTGTATTTAAGATATCCTTTTTGCTACTTTTTTTATTTGTCATAAATAATCCAATATTTTGTCTTTCAATTTTGATTTATTTTAAAGTTGTTGGAATTTTTTTAATGGAAAACTTATTGAAAATAGCCAGCCTAAAAATACGTATTGGACATGTAATAGATTTATTTCTAAAAATTCCTAAAATAAATTCGAAAATTAACAGTGTTGTAAACAAAATAATGTTTTAATCGTAATGTTAAATATCATAAGTTTAATAATAATATTAATTTCAAAGTTTCAAATCAAATTTCAGGGTGTAATTTATATTTATCATGTTTTCGTCAAAATTATTATTATTATTTTCGTCGTTGTTGATAAAAGCTGTATCAAAACTTTGTGGTTATAAATAAAAAATCCTGTCAATACAGTCATTTAAAATTTAAAACCTTTAAAACAATAGCAATTAAATTTTATGTTTTTATGTTTATTTTCATTCTGGGGAAAACCTGAATCCTGAAATGAAACAAAAATGCCTATGAGCTTGATTTATTTTGTAAAATATGCCTCTATAAAATACAATCATTTACTACAAATTTATTATTCAAAAATATTGCGCAATATTTAAATTAATTGAGAAGGCCATAGAAATGCCGGCACCTTCTTATTCTAATCTAATCTTAAATTTAGACCAAGATATATACAGTAAATCTTAGAAACTAAACCAAAAGCCATTCACACTGAATAGTAAAAAATGCAATTTCTAATGAATTTGTCAGTTAATACAGCTAAATGACTAAAATAATTGTCACTGACTAATCATCCAGAAAGTTATTTCAATTTTAGAAAATAAAATAAAAATTTCTACTAATGAAACAAATTTTTGTACATTTTATCGCATTATGTGTGAATAAATTGTCATCAATTTATTACTCTGATAGTGTACAATTAATCTAACCAAAAAATTAGATTAATCTGTATAGAGTCTACAATCGTCACAGTAGACTATAACGTATGAACTTGAATTATATCAGAATCTAATTTTATTTTCACGTCAAGAATGTAATCTTTATAAATAAATTCACTAATAATTGCACTGACATATTACTGATTCAAACAACTGAATACTGCATGTTAATTATATATATATATATATATATATATATTATTAAATATTATATTAAACTGGAAAAGAGGATCTTTCTAAATGTTTACATAATTTTTTTGGAATTTCTATGGATAATTTATTAAATTTCGTACACCCGCAATAGAAATATATGTAATAACAACTTCCAAGACCCAGACTGCATAAATGACAAGACAGAAAATTAAAAATCAAATTGTCACAACAGAGCAATAATTTAATGAAAATTATTTTGTAAGATTAGCAAAATTTCCATTTAATTGGTAATCAAATATTTTTAAAAAGAAATGGTTTTATTGGGCAAGAAGTCAAAAGGTTGCGAGAATAGTTGTAAGTTAGCAGTTTTTTGTAGAATTTTACAATTTCTAATTTGCAAGTTCATTTTTAAAAATATTGACAAAAATATAACGAATTGTTATGTTTATAAAATATTATGTATCAATTATATAAAATTTGTAACTGCAAAAAACATGGTCCCTTTAGATTATCAGATATTTTAGAAGTTAGCTGCAAAAACGATCAATTTTGTCTTTGAGGTCGCCGAAAATTGGTCTATTTTATCAAGGAGTCACAGAACCACAATGTTGGAAACTGCTGCTCTACCTGCACTTGGGGAAAAATTAACATAAAAATTAATTGAAACATAATTCAATAAAACTCAAACAATAAATTATCTAGAAAATAATACTGAAAATAATCAAACTTGTTTACCTGAACAATAGTCTTCAGTTCATTTGAGTAAAAATAGTCAATGCTTTCCTTTAATGATATCAGGTGTATAATATATTTGTTCCTGGCAATTGTGCAATCGGCCTGTTTGATTTTGAATTGACCATTCCGCTAAAATACAAAAATAAATTGGTTTTTATGAAAATTTTATACTAATGCATCTATGAACTTAAATATTTTTGCATCCTGGACATGTAAAATACTTTAAAACAAATTATTATTATTATTATTATTATTATTATTATTATTATTATTATTATTATTATTATTATTATTATTATTATTATTATTATAATTATTATTATTATTATTATTATTATTATTATTATTATTATTATTATTATTATTATTATTATTATTATTATTATTATTATTATTATTGTTGTTGTTGTATTTGGTGCCTTTGTCCAAAAGCGTTGAGTTTATTTTTATTTTGGTTCGTTTGTTTGCTTTATGATTAATTTTCTCAAGTAAGCTTTACCATAAAAAGATGTGAACTAACAACCAAAAAGGGTATTCCTGATTAGATAATATTGTGCACTAATGGCAGATTTTATTAAATAATTTCGCGCTTCTTGAATTTATAAAAAATTGTTAGATCAAATGAAATTTATCCGTGGAATTTATAAATTGATCGAAGAGATTGAAAGTATAATATCAATGAAAGATAATATCAAGACAAATTAATGTTATTTCTATTTTAAGGTAAATATGTTTAATAAATCGTCTGCAAATATATTAAGTACATAACCTGTTAAGCTTATAATCCGTTATCCTATATGAAATGACTTAATATTCTAATATTATACATTTTTATTAATTAACTTTCATAATGAAACATATATTCGAACATAATAAATCGAAATTCGAAGGGTAAAAATTATAAAACTTAAGTTGTGGGTATTAAAATGTAATTTATTTTATAGTAATTATTAAAATGACAAAATGTAATAAAAATTAGATTTCAAAAAACCATTTATGAAAGTCATTTCAAATTTTCTTTTTTTATCTTTCATTTTATTTTTCATTAAATACACTAAACGTGAATATGATATAAAAGTTCTGCTATGCATTCTTTTCCAAAATTGGCCAGTTTATTTGCGTTAAAAACTTGGCTTATTAGATAACTACCACCACCAATAACATCTTTTAAAAGAATTGAATATAAAGAAGCGCATATATTATTACTATTGGGTCTCTTGGTAATTTTATGATATGCAAATTTTAACATTCTTTGAATCTTAAAAATCACCTCATAAACTGAAGTTTCGCATGAATTAAATTAAATAGGCCCTTGCTTTTGCAAGTGATTAAAAATTGATAAGGCCCCACTGAAATGATCCCATAACTAAAGACCATTCATTCTTATTCCAATCCACTATACAAAAGCATAGTAATTTTTCGAGTTTATGTTGATTTTGCTTCTAATGGCGTTGAGCAATTTGTTTAATTTGTCATCTGCTAGATTCATTCAATGCTTGATTTCTCAGCAAATTTTGGTATTTAAGATCATCGAAAATCAGATCATTACGTTGTACCAATTTTCTTAAATTAATCGACACTAATTTTGAACATATATTTACTATAGTAAATAGAAATTGTTATCACAATCTCATTGTTTTTTGTTGATTTAAACAATTGCCACTCATATTTAATATACAGGTTAATTGAATGCTTTACTAGAAAACCTTTTATATAAGATATATTTTTTAAAAAAATTGACTATGAATCAGTAAAAATGTCGAATAAAATCGAATATAGTTGAATTTAATTTAGTAACATTTTATTAGTAAATTTTGACAAAACAAAATTGAAGACAAATATTATGATATTTTTTATTTGCTTACTTCTAAATACTCCTCTCTAAATTTCTTAATTCTTGGGTTTTTATCTAATTCCTTTTTCTTGTCTTGGCAACGAATTACTTCTTTGTCCAACTGATCCATTGCTCTGTCTGCTCTCTTTCTAGATTCTTCGGCTTCATTGAATGATTTAGTATACATCTTTTGTTTCAACAATAATTGATTCAAAGATCTGATGACTTCCGCGTGGTGCTTTTGTAAGATGTCGGTTGACTTAAATAATAAGCAAATGTAATTAAATTATTTCTCAACATTATCGATGAAATTAATATTCACATACGAGTATTTACCTGTACAATTATTAATATTTAACTGAAGAATCTGAATTTGCATTTAATTTTTTACATGTTACTTATTACTCGAGTAAGAACGTCCACTTAAACCTTTCGTGAGCTGTGGGAAGACGATTTCCCAGCACCGAAAATTATTAATTATAAAATTTCATTAGTATAACCTTTTTATATTGTTTATAAGTTTATGTATTGTTTATAAATAAATCATAAATTAGAAATTTATCTCAGCATTTATTTCCAAACTAATTTCGGAAATTTAAAAATCTGCTAATGTGAAGATATTTAAAGAACTTTATTTTGTAAATTCTGTATTATTAATGAAATTATTTATTAATTAAATTTAAAATTTTTTAATATTTACCCTTACATTACCAATATATACTATTAAGATTATTTTCGACGTGACAGGTAACTTTGCCTTGACTTTATCGAGACTTGGGTTATTTCTCCGGTTTGCATCCAGAATCTTTTTGAACTCTTAATGATATAAGCATATCTAAATACTAATGATATTAATATTTAGATATGCTTATTCTATCTTGTTTTGTATTCGTTTTAGAAATATTGTTTGAAAATTTTTCGTTATTACGAATCACTACTGAAAATTATTTATGAATTATCTTGGTATGAGTTTTCGATTCCTATATTGAAATGTCTATTTTTTGGTAAAATTTGTAGTATCGAAATATTCGTTGGTTAGCAGTTTTAAATATTTATAGTGGGTTATTATTATGTTTACCGTAAAATATTAAAGGCTATAATATAAAAACATACAAAGATACTAGACTATTTTATGATGAAAAAATATGCCATTTTGATATGTAATGAACTTTTAGGATAAATTCGCAAACAAAATGGTAGGACAGGATGGAATGCGGAAATAATAGGTATTAGACAAAATGGTTAAACCCAATTTTGAAAAAAATGTATCAGTAACTGTCAAACTGTTGAATATCATTCTATTATTGTATGATTATTGTATGATTAGTTAGCATTAGACAGTATTGATTTATATATAGAATTTGTTATTACTATAAATTATTAAATTTTTCACCGAGCTGAAATTTGTAACATTTCAAACATAGTAAGCTTGAAGTTCAAGGTTGTTTATTAAACAAGAAAATCCATGGCAATGAAAACATGACCATACGTGTGAAAATGTAATTGTTCTTGAAGTTGGACTTGAAAACGTGAAAACATGAAAAGGATAGTCGAAACACGTGAAGAACTAAAGCGATCGATTATTTAGAATGAACACTTAACACCTTGCTAGTCAATTATAAATACCGAGATCCGGTTACATATTTGGGAGATATTGTGCGCGTGCTCAATATAAATGTCTAATAACATTTTCTCTTGATATTTATTAATAAAAATAATGTAAGTTAAATTAAACTTATTATTTTGTCCCGTCACCCTTTAGTACCCTTGCGACGATAAAAAGAAAACAGGGTATAAGTCTATATCAACTGAAGTCATTCTTTTAGAGTATTTTAAATGCATTGTTATAGAATGATTAATTAATCTAAAATCAGTGATATTCATATAGTTCCCGATTATTTAAAATATATTTTAAAAATATTTTAAAAATATTGTACTTGTCTAGGACACGATTGATGGCAAATTTTTAAATAATAAAATACATCAATCAAGTCGAGAATTTCTATTAAATCGTGAAGAAATCATAATAAATTTATATTACAGAATAATATTGAATCATAAATAAATTGTATAATTTGTGAAAATATTGATTAAGCTTAATATAAAATATATTAACATTTATTAAGCGCACATCATTGTGCTGTGTACGCTTCCTGTTTACTAATTTTATTTCAGCATCAATAAATCTGTCACGAGTACCATTAAAATCATATCAAGGGTGATGTAAAATCTGAGAAATGAAAATATTATAAAATTTATTATATCATACCTTCTTATTCAAACGGATACAATCTTCTTGCATGTCCAAAAGCCTCTGTGTCATTTGTTTTCCATAAATATCTGATAGATTCTTATGAGCTTTTGCTGTATATTGTGTACTGACTATCAGATTATTAAGAACTGTAAGAGACGAATAGTTTTTCCATTTCGGTCGTCTAAATTTAGTAATAATAATAATAGTAATAATAATTATAATAATAATAATAATAATAATAATAATAATAATAATAATAATAATAATAATAATAATAATAATAATAATAATAATAATAATAATAATAATAATAATAATAATAATAATAATAATAATAATAATAATAATAATAATACACAGGGATAGCTTATAATATTTATTTTTATATTAATTTAACTAAAAAATATACTTCTAATTTTTAAAAATGGGTTTGAGTCCGGTAATTATCAGAATTAGGAAATTTAGTTAATCAATGAAAATGAAAAAAAGTATTCAAATTTAAGTTTTAAAAATTTGATATGTTTAAATTCACTTTCATATTCAAATTCATATAATTTTTTCCAAAAGTCAGAAAGCCGTTTTAGTGTTTGTGAATGTGAGTAGCACCAAGACGTCACAAAATGCGTTGTTATCGACAATGAGTCTAATTGCCAAATTTCAACTCGGTCGGATGAATCGAAGTGGGTTAATTAGTGGTTTCAAGATTTATATGCCACATTCATTCAACACTGGTGAAGTTAATATAAAGGATTTTAAAAAGTAGGAAAGCATAATGATTAAAAAATAGATTTTGCAAGATTGCAATATTAAATTCCAATTCAGAGTGAACAAGCTATATTTTAATCGAATATTTTAAATAAATAAATAATAAAGTGATAATTTAAGCCTTTTGCTGCGAATAATGTATTTAATGAAAAAAATTTCGGCTATAAGATAGTCCTTGTCAATTACCACTTTATTGTTTTAAATAATAAATGCTGCTACCAAGAAATCATCACTTTATAAATAAATAATAATTATAATATTGTAATAATAATTGCAAGAGGATGAAAAACTTTTTAATATGTCATCCCTTGGCTTTTCTAACGTTTGCAACACTTTCTTGCATTGAGTCAACCAGTTTTTTTACAGTTTTCTGACATTTGATGGTCTCAAAGCCATATCTGGATTATCTTTAATTAGTTTGGTTTTTATTGTACGGTCCATTTTGTGAGGTCTAACTTTTACAATAGATCACATATTTTCGATAGGTTTTAGATTGAGTAAGTTTCCTTGCTATTGATATCAACTTTTTTTAGTTAAGCTTCCAATTTTTATTCTAGCAAGTCTCTATATTTTTGAGAATTCACCATGCCTTAGACCGGCGCAATAGTCCCGATACCATTTCTATGAAAACCAACTCCAAATCATCGTCTTTTATTTTTACTTGCTTCTCTTGGATTTAATAATGATTTCATATAATTATATCGTAGTATTGTGAACTAAGTTTAGTGTAGGTATATTAAAAACTACAATTTAAAAAGACAGTGCTGAAAATTTGTGTTATATTGGGAAATTAATGTGATCTATAGTCATACTAATATTTTTTATTGTCTTATTGTCTTAATGATTGTGGATCATAAATTAATCACGCCGCACCAAGCGGTTAAAGTGTTTTATTTTAATTTTAAGCTTCTATTATTGATAATTTGGTGCCGAAAATCACATCAACTAAAACTAATGAGATATAAACAAGATATTATTGAAATATTTAATAATTAAAATATAAAATTAGCTTGATCAAATTAAAATAAAACACTTAAATTAGAAATTTGTGCTTATGAATAAAAACTCACCACTATTTCATTTCAAGGTGAAAATAATAGATGAAAAATGTTTATATTGTTTTTATTAATTCTTATGATAGATGCCTATTTTACAGGAAAAGATACAATTATTTAATTTTGGATGGGAATTTAAAAATAAAATTAATGAAAAACATGTCTTATATTTATTTTCAGAAATTCAACTAATTCTCAAGAGAAAATGTGTGGGAATGTCATATTTTTATTAATTACATTGAATGTGCAAAGAAAACGTTTCGAGACAACTGTCGCAGTGAATAACTTATATATTAGGATTAAATAAAATCAACTTAAAATTGAATTTAATTTATGGATAATAATTAAAAAATATACCCAATTAAAAGACTGTCACAAATAACTGAAGTTTAAGATATTTTTTTATTTTTCACTTATTTCAGTTAAATAATATACTAATTATACTGAATTCTATTCAAAGTTCTTTATTATCGAGATTTTAGACCATTTAGTAAATAATCTCTGAGTAGAGCGGAAAGATAGTGTGATATATGAATAAATTTTGGGACATTTATTTAGTTAGAAAAATTTTAACTAATTTTGAAAATCTCGACAGATGATAAAAAATTTCCGATTTCTCAATTTGTCAGTTTAGATCCAGGTCAAATGCTAATTACAAAAAAGGCGAATAAGTAGCTGCATGAAACTTCAATCGGGTCGGATATTCGGTATTATAATTCCTTTAAATTAAGATTAATCTTGTCTCAAGAAGTTTTGGTTTACGTTGTTTTTATTTTTCTTATGAATAATGTCTTTTTTCATGTGGTAACTGATAAAGATAATTTTTCGAGGGTGCATTAAAAAGAGACTGAATGTTTCCGTTATTACATAAAAATATTTTTAAATAAGGAAATTAAGACAAAAAATATTTATCGTTTTTGGCAAATACTTTGATTTTAGAAAGATAAAAATTTTAAATTAATATTGCAACTTTTTGACCATCGGATAATAATAAAATGTGAGGTAGCTGAAGGGTGGGCAAATACTTGAAGCATAATACTGACTGTTGAGGTATGAAAAATGTACTACCCCTTTTGCATCGATTTGGTATTAAATATTTTGATTTTGCTATGATCTAAATGGGTCAATCATGAAAAAAATAAAAGTCTTAAGTATATTTTATTTATCTTACTTTGATAATTCAAATTTTTGGGAAATTAATACTAATTCTTTAAACATAATTTATTATAGTATAAATATTTTAGAGATATATTACAAAATATTATATTGAATAACGAGTATATATATATATATATATATATATATAATTAATATATAAAATTAACAAACCTAACTGGCAATAATACGTAAAAAATTAAGAATTTTATAATTATTTCAGATCATTTTTCAATGTTTCGGCATGCATGGTTTGAATTTTAGATAAATATTTACAATAAATTACATAATTAAATTTTGTAATTTTTTAAATCAATTATTGTATCTTAGAATTAAAATATAGTTTAATTAAATTTGAAAATAAATACGTATGTACCAATTATAAACAAATATACCAAAATTAAATATTATGCAAATAGATGAATATTATTTACCTCATACGAGGATTTGCTAATTATCTGACGCAATCAACCATGAGAAATTTTATTTATTTTTGAAATTGTGCGGTTGTCGTTAATGGATTGAAAACAACGGTAAAAACTGTTAATTACTTAATTATGCTGACAAATTTTCATATTTTTACATTTTAATCTTTATTGGAAAATATATTATTAATTCCAAATATAAAATTTTAGAAAATTATAAATAGATAATAAATAATAATAATAATAATAATAATAATAATAATAATAATAATAATAATAATAATAAAATAATAATAATAATAATAATAATAATAATAATAATAATAATAAATTTATGTTAATATATAATATATGTTAATATATTATATATGTTAATATATAATTGAAATAAATATATAATTTACAAAATAGGCAAAACAACAATATTAAAATGTTGTTTAAATCGTTAAATTACATTCAAATAAATGATTTTTTCCTTAGAATATCCTTATTTGAGATACATGCTTTGATACTTTCTTATATGATTCACAAATAGACCATAAATATGATTTGCTGGATAGGTAAACAGGAACTAATTACAGGTAAGCCATTTAAGATAATGTATTTTTAGACTAAATTTATGCAATTTCTATATGACTAGCTATTACAATGCCCATGAAAATAAAATAAATGAAATTTTTTTAATTCTTTTAAATACAATATCTTCCGGATATAGTAAATTATGATATTATAAAAAGTCGGAAATTGTTAAATTAATGTGTGGTGATAGCGCTTGTACTGTATTATACATTCCATTTTAAGGAAATTGGATATTATAAAATCTTGTAATAATAGAAAAAAATTCTGGCAAAGGCATTTTATTATGTCCGGAATGTACTGTATTAATTTACTGTACAAACACTGTTTTAGACACTAACCCTTTAGACATTTAGGTTCTTTTACTAATTACATTTCTACAATAATAAAATATACAATCGAGTTATTGTATTTCCAAATATTGAGTTTTATTTTTGATTAAAAATATATATTGCAATAGAATTTTAACTATTATTTATTATAAAATAGATAGAATTTTTTTTACAAATTTACAGTGAGTCAAAGGTAACTTTAGTGTTGGGAGCAAAATTCTTTTTAAGCTGCGGGAGTGTGTAGCCACGCACTGATTTTTTTCAAAGTTGCATAGACTTTTGTATTCAGCAAACACCATTTTAAAAATATATTTTTCTATGGAAAAAAAATATAATTATGGAAAAAAATTCAAAAACATAATTTTTAACAATTTATATATTTTTATTTCTAACAACAAATTACAAATATTTTATAGTTTTATAAATAAACATTTTAAATATGCAATATTAAATAAATTTATTTAATTTTTATCTGCATTGTTTTTTGAATTCTAGGAAAAATTTTGTTACTGCACATATGAAAAATAAATTAGAGAGAACATTTGTTTTAATAAATTTAATAATTTAATCAATATTAATATTAAATAAGTAATTCATTATTTAAAATCAAGATTTTATTAATTACCCTAATTAAGTGATCCGAATTTTTAATTCTTTTATAAATACTTTATTTTAATTTGAAAATAAAAATTTTGAACCATTCAATTCTTGTAGACAGTTCCAGAAAAATATTATTTTGTGAGCAATCTCTCCAGGCATTTCATTTATGAATTTTATGTACTTTATAATCAGCGATCTTTGGTTGTATTTAACGTTTATTATATAACGTTTGTAACATATTCCGTTTGATGTATGAGGCAATGGCTTTTTTTTCTATGGCTTTTTGGATTTTTCACTGATGAAAATAAATTTGATTATGGTGGATTTAAATTATTCCTTAACCTTAAGGATCTAAATATTTACAATAGTATCTACTACTGACTCCCAATTATCAGAAATATTTGGGAAAACATTTTATTTTTTTACAATAACATCATTTTAACTTGATTCAATGTATTTTAAATAATGTTTTATTGGTGCACTATTCTTGTTATTCAACTCACTCACAAAGTTCTTTTATGTGATTAAGATATTATTATTACACTGATTGTTTAGATCAGAGGTGCGCAAAGTCACTTTTTGTAAGGAGTCGCGAAAAAAAATTAATTTAATATTGTTACAGTATTTAAGGTTAAACAGGATCATGGAACATCAAACTGTGAAGATTTATCCAAAACCTCATCTAGGTATCATACCCATAGAAAATAAGATGATTGGTTATATGACTGAGGAATCGGTAAAATATGATAGAAGTTGTACTGAAATACCGTTCTTTTGTCAATGTACTTGTTTATTCTCACCACAAATTTGTTGAATATTTATGAATGACTATTTAGAAATCAATATTCAAAACACATTAATCAAATCAAATCTCAAATTAAACATATTTATTACATCGAAAACTGTCACCATGGGTTTTTATTTAAAATTAGTGCTTAAATTAAACAAATAGACACAATATTTGATAAAATAAACGACCGCTGTAAATTTAAGATTGATTTCGAATAAAATTTCGTATTTCTGGATGGCTATGCTTATAATCTTCTATTTGTCTCATCTTTTCATTATTCATATTTTTAACCCCATGTTAATCTTCTACTAGAAGTTAAATAATTAAATACGTTTTTAAATTACGACAATATTTATACTCAAAATAGCTTTAAAATGTTTTTTAATTTTTAAACATTTGCGAAATTTTTTATCAATTTTAGTATACTCCCCAAAAGTACAGCTGGGATCGTATAATTACTATATTTAAAATCTGGGGTCGCGATCGGAAAAGTTTGCGCACCATTGGCCTACTTTCATCTTTCGAGTACGTTTTCTCTATTGTACTTTGGTTGTTTTTAATAGGTTCACAGGTGTAAAATAATTAAATGAGGTTTTTAATAGGCCAAAATATTTCCAAAGTATAGTTCCATAAACAAACTTTTCAAATTCCAATGCATTTATACCACATGTATGCCTGGAATCTTTTCGATTCCATCCATCGAGTGAATCATATATGATTCATGAACTTTCACTTGAACATTACCAGAAATCATTTATATATATATATATATATATATATATATATATATATATATATATATATATATATATATATATATATATATATATTCTTTTTATTGTTAGATATGGGCGCATTATTCATGCATCGCATGTATGTATCCTATACATAATTAGATATATCTCGTATTTAATATTAACGTGCTTCACAATGTTCTCATAATCTGCCACTTCATGACCTGGTACATTTTTCTACTTGTATCCAACTGTTTGTCGCTTTTATGTTTGTTTACGTTCAAATCAATCGAATTCGTACACATCATAAACAATCCCCTTCCAAACATTTTCTACATCGATAAATTTCATATATATAACCTCTTAGTATCCTTATGTGTCCATAATACAAGCCACTCTTAATTTGCTCATTTATACTAACAGCTTATTAGATAGTTACGAACTCCAAAGTAGGCCAATAAAATTCATGAAAACACAAGAAATCATTGAAACCCCCTTTTTCGATTTCTAAACTGGAATAAATAAAAATAAAGTTTAAGTTTTAGAATTGTCAAGTCAAATTTATCAATGTTTTAGTTAATAATGACAAGTCATCTGTCTCGTTTCTCCACCAAATTCGCATCTTTGACCCATAGATAGGATAAAATTTAACTTTAAAATTAACATCAAAAATTGTTGCAAAAACTAAATTCTTAAAGTATCTTTAATTCTAATTATTAAATTTAACTAATATGGGCGTTGTTATGTAATTGGAACTTAAGTCATTGGAGAAAGCACGATAATTACGTCATAATCGATGACGTGCTTATTTTGTTAATTTTAAGCCCAAATGAATAAATAATGTGAAACTTAAAACTCACTTTTGATTTTCTGAATTATTTTTTTGAGAAATATTCGAACTAAGTTTTAATAAATTATCAGAGTAATCCTGTTCGATTACGGCCCGTCTTTTATAAAAATCGAAAATATTACTCAAAATACTGTTATCAACAGAAACTTTAACATCTAAACATTTAATTTGATCCGTAAATTGTTGACTGAAATCTGAAAATTTTTTAATTAAAATTATTAATAATAAAAAAATGATAGATATAAAATTAAAAAATGATTTCTAACCTCTTATTTGTGTCTCAAAATGCTTCATTTTAAATAGTTTTATTTACATAGAAGAAAAAATATTTTTTGAAAAACTTATCATTTAAATTCAGAAAAGCGACATAAAGGGTTATAATATTTTCGGATAATTAATATATTTAAACACAGATCAATGATTCTATGTTTAATTTTAGATTTTAGTTGAATATATCAAATATTTAATTTCTTTTGATTTTCAAATTAGTTTTTATTTTTTCAGAAATAATTTTTAAAATATTATTATTTTAGGAATTATTATTTACAAATTTTAAGAGGTAGTTGTTACTCGTTTTCATAATTTGCTAAAATGTTTAGTTTATAATTTTATACATAAAAGTTACTCAGCAATAAATGAAAATGTATATTTTTGAAGTTATTTTTTGTTAGAGTACAAAACAATAAGGTTTGAAACAAATTTTCTGCACAGTATTAAAGATTAATATTTTATAATAGCAATGCCGACAATATGTAGATAGTCTTTAAAATTTATTGAACGATTTTCCTCTAAAAATTAAAATTTTAATTTTTGATCAATGTAAAAGATAAGATTTTAAAAAATGGCTGATAGTAGAATCATTTATAAAAATTATATTTTAGTATATGATTCCGATATCGGCATGTTATTTTTTATGGGTTACTAATGGAGAAACATGTCCTATCTTGTTAATGCTTTCTCTCTATCCATTTCCCTTCGTCACTGCGCATAATTATTTTATCGACCTCTAAATGCCCGCCGCAAACGATGTTGGTGCTGCAATTAGAGAGTGGTCGTCAGCAAAAGGTGAGTCCAATAGTAAGAACTACTAATGCGCTAAAGCACCACTGGTTCACTAGCTTACTTTAGAAGATGCAGGTTCATATCTTCACTTTTCCACATTATTATCATTTGTATTCATCATAACTCTGTATTCGATTCTTATTTCCGATTTTTGTGTAAAGAACCTTATTTAACAAAAATGAAATTCGTAAACACAAAATTATATGATTTGTGGTTTCTGTCGAAATACCCTGCGATTAAGCACAAGATTTATCGGGTTATTTGAGCAACGAGTAATTTATTTGGCTATAGTTTGTTTCAGTTATTCCAAAATCAATTTAACTTCATAACTTAATTCAAAAGGGCGAGACACTTTCGACTAGCAAAATCAAAATGTTTATTCAATTAATTTCTTCCAATTTATGTTTTGCTACAGATCTAAGTTTAATTTTTATTTTCAAATTTATTTATTCAACACTTAGAAGAATCTTTGTTTCAAAATAATTGCTACATTAATTTGTTGGATTAAACGTAAGTGACAGGAAATTTATATTAATACAACCACCCGATAAGCAGAAACGGATCATCGTTTTTCGTCACCTCTTGTTGACTGGCTATTTTGTGCAACCTTGAAAGTTTTCTCCCGCTTTCACTCATATTTTACGGGATCTGACTTGGATTTTTGTGTTCGATTGCTGATGCCTGAAATCTGATAATAAGAGTGGTTAACGCGGCGCGTTGGTAATAGTATTTTTAATAGCGATAAATTATTACGAAAAATATAAATAGGCAAATATAAGCGTATATTCAATAATAATGTTAATATAAAATAAAAATTTCATTTCACTAAACACACTGCATTTTACCTAACTAAGAAAACTATTGGAATAAATATTCTTATAAAACTACAAAATTGGTTTTACTCTAAATCAAAATTGTTTCTAATTAAAACTGAAGTTTTTTCACTCTGAATCGAATGACAAAAATGCGTATAAAAGACAATTTAAGCCTTATTTTATTTCATCTTTTATGATTATGATGAGTTGATTCCAACTCTAATTCTGTCTCAATAATTGTCATCATTTCATCATTCGGCTTTCATCCTTTCTATCGCCATTACATCTAATTTACTAAAATTTTATAAGACAAAATTGAATAATAAAAATGCTTATAATGAATATTATTAATTTTACATTTTTGTTAAATATCATTAAAACTTTTACTTTAATGCACGATATCTTAATTTCTTAGACTCTCTTGTCTCGTCCTCGTAATGGAAATGCCTTCGTCCTTACAGTTCTCTTGCTGTTCGACTCGTTCCTTGATTTGTTCCTCCGTTTTTCTGATCCAACTCAAACCTTCAAAGATGTCCTGTAAAGTTTTTAAGTACTCCCGTTCATGTGTGATTTTGTTGAATCACCTCCGACTCTTCCATTTGCTTGTACCCACGATTGAGAGAATCAGTTGGGTTAATAGTTGATTGATTTTGCTGACTGGCCTCACCATCACCTTTCCTACCAACCACCAAGATTGGATCATACAAAATCCTGGTATCGCTACTTTCGCTATATTCTGTTATGCTTTGGAGTTTTGAGTTTGAGAGTTTTTTTTGTAGTGTGAGTTCCTTGGTTAATTGGTTTTTTGGTTAGGCGGTATTTGAAATTTTGTTTGTTTCTCAGAGAGTTTTTGGAGTTTTAGTAAAAGGTTGCGTGAATTGATTTTCATTTCGGATATGTTGTTTTGGGTCTCAGTTAATTTATATAAGAATGTGAGGATTCAGAAGTTGTAATATTTCTACCGATTTTTTTTAATGCTGTATGTAAGGAGCAATGTCATATGGTTCATAATGATTTCTACCACTGAGTTTACTTCTCAAGTGACGTTGGTCATGCAAGCTAGTGAGTGACCATTAGATAAAGGTGATTTATATTTCTAAGCCTATTAAAACCCTGGCGCGCCTCTTGGTTTATGTAGCTTATCATAGAAAAACAATTCCCTAACTCTTTCATATCCCCATTTGCGATCGTTCACAAAACCCTGTAACCGTTTAATAATAAATTCAACCCTTGATATTGCTGTTATAAGTGACATCAAAGTTCTTAAACATGTTCAAACCATGAATATACTATTCAAAACAAGGTAATATATCAAAATAATCAAATAATTGGTCAAATTATTCTTTCAACTATTTGATGCAGTTTCTGCTATTTTTTGGTAGACGTGGTTTTGCCGGTGGCTTTTTTCGATAACTGGAAGAACTTCTGGTTGATTCAATGGACTCGGCACAATCAATGGCGTAGTCAGAAAAGTTCCTATTTGCTATACGTGTGTTCTGATTGTGATTTGCTAACTCATGTCTGAAGTAGAAAATATGCACTAGGTATTTCTTGAAATTTGGATTTACTGAAGTAAACCATATATGCGTTTAGTACAAAATTCCGATCTAACATTTCTACTCTACAAAAAATAAAATCCTTACTCCTTTAAACTGGTCAAAAACTTTGGGCATTATCTGCATTATTGTCTGTACAAATTCGAATTATTTTAATTATAATTAATTTTTGGTTTGATTTTTATCGTTTTAATTGGCGATTTTTGCATAATAATTTTTTATTTCATTTCTAAATTTTTATTTTTTATTTAATATTTTTTCAGTTTTGATGCTAAGTTGGATGTTGCTTTTTCCACAATTTTGACTGATTTTTATCATTATTCGTTAAAATATGTTATTTATTTTGACTCACTACCTATTTTTTGAGGTTATTTTTTCTAAATATTTTATTTCTAGTTTCTACTTTTCTTGATCGCCATTAATTCGAATCTGTTTTAATTCTGTTTTATTTTTTGTGCTATTAATATGTTACTTTCATGTTAAACTTCTTGTTATTGTTAATAATTTTAGTTTTACTTTTGGGTTTAATGATTTTGATGTTATGTTTATTACTTTTAAGTTGTTTATTTGGTGTTCTTTTATGTCTTGGATTTTAATCGACTTATTGCATTGTATTCGTGCTGTGTAGGGCACAATTTGGTCAGACAGTTGTCTATATTCTTGATCAAATCTTAGTTTTGGCACAACAGATATAATGTTTGCATATGAAACATGTAGGTACACGATATTTCGTCACAGCTTTTATCATATTAATAATACAAACATGATAATATTTCTAAAGTCTGTGCCAAAATATTAGGTACTTTATACATTGTTTTGATCTATAATCTTACAAACATTACCGTAATTATCTGTATATAATACGCTTTTTTATATTTTGAATGTTATTCATGGTGCGAATTATACAAGCGTACAATGTACAATACAACAAATATTTTTTTTACTGTTTTGAAAATTTTCTGAGAAACCAGTATGGGTAAGGGAAGTGAGGAATGGATTATTACAGAAATGTTAGTTAATTTTTAACGGTGCCTATTATATATTGGTGCGTAATACATTTGGACAATTATGGTATTATGAAAATTTGTGAATTAAAAACAGGATCAAAGGTGAAATTAAAAGATAAATATGATGTATTATTACATCTATAAAAATTCACAGAAATACTTTGTTCAATTAGCGATATACAGGAAAAGACTATTTATGTAACTATCATATTTAATAGCCATATCATTTCATGAAGAGTTAAAAATAACCTCTAATGTCCATTTCAGTTATATTTATATATCGATAATCGTAACAATCTTTTATGTGCACCGGGTAAAGTTATATTTATGAATCCTCTTCATTTATTTTTAGAAAAAATTACAACTAAAAAATGCTGTATAGCATTTTTTATAAATATTGATTGTAACAATGGATAGTCTCTACATATTTTTAAATAAAATAATTTTTTTATCTGCTTTAGTGGCTTCAATTTAAAAAATTCACTAATTATAACCCAATGCACTTGACTCACTAATATCTTAATCAAAATTATTTCAAATATATATTTTAAACTATTTTATATGCATAGGCAATAATAGATAAATGCCTAGGGCCTTATGAAGACTGGTAAAGCCCAAAAATAAATTAACATAAATCATATAAACACATTAAAATATCACATAAATATATTAAAATATGAGCAAAGAAAACTAATTTTAAAAATTAATGTTATAATCTTTATATTATAAATTTCAGTTTTATATTCTAGTTTAAATTTTTATTTTGTTTTAATTAAATGTCAATTTTATTTTTATGTAATCTCATTTTCTCAAAAAAATAATAATTTGAAATTTAATTTATACTACAAATATCAGAGGAAAACTTAATCCGAACATTGGAATATCAAATAAAATACTATAGACGCTAAAGAAATTTTTTATAAATTCAAAATATAATTTTCTAATTTAATTTGGCATTTATAATATTGAATTAGACTTATATATCGCATGTTACTTTATTTTGGAATATTAATTATAATTTTTTTTATTTAATTAAATTGAATTCTTGCATGAAATAGAATTTAATAGAATTTATCTAAGAATATTATTGAAATAAACAAAAATAGTTCTATTTTAAATATTAATGCGTATTTTATATACAATATGTTTCTTCTCCAAATATGAAAGCAAATGCATTAGGAGTTACATCTAAGAACTATAATTAATAAATGGTAAGAAAATAGTATAAAAGTTTCAGTGAATAAAATGGAAAACATCTAAAATGCATGCTAAATAGTTGAGATTATGATTAAAATTTTTAAAAGAATTCTTCTTTAAAGCTTATCTGATTTCCATCATTTAACTTAGTTACACTTCCAGACTCTTTATTTTTAGACGATTGCTTTTGTAAATTAATTCTACGAATTCCGGCTTTCTTTTTAAACTGAGTTTTCACAAAGCTTAGAAGAACGATCTGGACTTTTTTCGATAAATAAATCAAAAATAAAGGCAGTGGAGAGAAGAAAATGGACCATAAACATGCACTTGATGCTAAATCAGCCTCTGGTTGATATAATGAATATCTCAATGCCGGAATAAGAATAAGACCATTTGATAGGGCCGTTTCAACGCTCAATGAACAAGTAACATCTTTACTTTGCTTCCCACTGGAAAAATATCCCGAAATGCTGCCCACTAAGAAACCTGATAGCATTAACAGTAGTACTCCTTAAAATAATAAATATCAAAAGTAAATTATTTCCATATAAGATTGAGAAAAGTAAAAATTCTTGATGAATTATCAACTTATAATGAAAAAGATTACTATAGTATATTAAAATAAGTTCATGAAAACGTTTTATTTAAAAAAATTTCCTATTTAGATAAGGCTTCTGAATATTAGATTAAATAAGGAGTTTAAATATTATTTATTGAAAAATAAAAAATAAAAATTTGTTAAAAAGGAATTTTAAAAATGCGACAAGAGCGGTACTTCTCTAAATTAAAAATAACTACACAAATTTCTTAAGATCTATGAGTACTTTGCGACTAAGAAATATTACCATAGTGTTTAGAAAACACCATCCTGTTGAGGAAAACTTTTTTGTTTTAAATTGGTAGTTTTAAGAATTCTGGAAACAAAATTATTTGAAATTGCTGAAAAATAAAGCTTTGTGAAATTGGCTTAATCAATTTAATTCATTATAATTTGAATACACATTATATTTTGATTAATTTTGAATACAAAACACAATGGCTAAAATTATTATAAGCAATGCTGAAGTTCTGGAAAACCCAGTCATACCCACCAGACATGCTCATTATATCGGGGGTCCACTGTACTACTTAAATAATATTATACATATTTAATCTTTAATTTTTTATATATAATCAAGGAATTAGTCGCTATGGAGGCGGTCAATAACTGATGGTTAGAAATGTAATGTGTAATTTAACCGCTTTATTAGTTATGAAAATGTTATGGTCAGCAAAAGTATAGATCTATACATTTTCTATAATTTTCCAAAATAAACTTTTCAAAGATTCTTTTCTTTAAAAAATTTTAATTTTCGGCCTAAATTAAATTTTTTTTAATTCACGATCTTAAAACCAATTTTCTAACTCTAACCATAAGCTATCACCAGTGGTGGAGCGATCGATATGTGAGTTTAAAAATTTATTTTAAGTATAAAAATAATGTTTTTTTCATTAATTTTTTATTATTAAAGTTAAAAATATAAGTTGAAATGTCTTTAATGACTCATTCCTTTGTTCAATAAATTCATCGTCTTTGTCTCAATGACCTTGACCTACTTGACCCTTGCTTTACTTCAACCTACTTATTCTAAATAAAGTTTCAAAATTGTTAAATCTAATCATTAAACAGTCCTAAAGAATAATTAATAAATTCACCAAAATAAAATACTGATATTGTTTGTATTACTATCAAGTTTATTTTGCTGAAATTAATTTCATTTGAAGGGTGAAAAAGTTTTCTTTATAAATAATACAAGCTCAGGTTGACGTAAGGTTTTATGAAATTCCTTGCTTCCATGAAAAAATATGCGCAATGCAAATACGTTTTTCAAACAAATGTTTTTCATTAAAGATCATCATTATTACTTTAAATCCTGATTTGATGTGATTGAATTCCTTTACTGTGCTCTATGATCCGTGCCATCAATTGATGATGCTTACTCAGGGCATTTATTCTAAAATTGACTATTTGAGGAACTAATGGTTAACACGTTGATAGCATTTCTTTTCTAGCTTGTTATATTATTCTTTTTATATCTTTCAATATCACTTTGTGTATCATCAATTTTTTTTAATTATTGAATTCAAAACATGATAAAGATCAACTTTATCCTTTATTTCTGTTAACAGTTCAGATACCATGAATTTTCTTTAATAAATATAATAATAAATATATAATAAATAGTTACTTTTTGAAATAACAAATCAAAATTTCATTATTAATTTGAGCTTTTGAATATTAATCACTTCGAAAATCATACGAAAAAATAAAATATTAAAACTTTCAAATCTGCCAATTTTATTCATTTGAAGCAGTAAAACAATTGAGAAAAGACAAATAAAATTAAAATTTTTTTTCGAAAATTAGTTATTACAGAATTGATTATTCAATCCTAAACAAGTTATTTCATCAAATAAGAAAGGAACCATTAACCATATGTTTAAATATTAGATAATGACAATTATTACAAATTTTTTTTTATCTTAATAACTATGAAAATAATTTTACATTTTATGTCAATTTTCAATTTTTTATTTATTTTACTTCGATTTGCATTTTTTTTAAATTTATCGCTAAATAAAATTTTGACTAATTATAAATTCAATTTCTGTCGATAATTCACATTATTAAATTTAATTTAAAATTCTAATAACATTGATTATTCGTTTAAAATTTTCCGTAAAAATTAACATATTTCTAAAAATATTTTAATTTTCTGACATTCATTAAATTTAATTAATATTTTCTCTATAATTAATTTTATTCTTAATTATATTTTCAATGAAAATGACAGTTATTTTTAATATACTACATATATTAGAAACTACATAGGTCAAGCTTATGACAGTGATGGCAGTAAAGTATGGCGGTATGATGGCGTGCAAGCGTTGTAGAACTAAATTGAAGCTTTATTTTTTCTAGCTGATGTAACCATACATTAAATGTTGTTGTCGATTGTGCAGAATCATGCAAGAATGTAGTGACATATTTAGGGACAATTCAGTATATTATCTATGTAATAGGAATCACATAGAAAATATCTCAAAGCTTTACGAAATAGTGAGAACGTGCTTTTACAACAAAATAAATAATTACATTACTCATGAAAACATTAAAAAAAATTTATTTTCTCATTTTATGCTTAGAGAAATTTTCAAAATCTACATAGTTCAATATTACTCGCCGTAGTCCAAAATGAGCATTTACTAGTGATTTACTGGTTCGTAATCGCTATTGTCACCAAAAGATATTAGAGTTTATTTATTTTTTGTTATCATGTAGTCGGTGTTAAGTTTGTGCGACAATGGTCGTTTGATCAGCTGCTTGTATAAGTCGCAATATCCAGATATACACGATCAAAGGTACTTTTGGAATTTCAAACTTCTTTTGGAATTGTTATCTATTTTAAGAAAATACTTTTCCAATGTGCTGCAAAGTTTGGTTCCCTGTATATATTTTATGCGCTGTCATAGAATCCGGGCTCTTCTTCATGATCTGTTAAGTTATTGATAATGTCTCTATCATTTTGATGCCATTTATTTATTTTTCAAAATAAAGTTAAGATGTTTATTTAAATATGTTCACAACACTCTTGTGAATTGTTTAACATTTGGATTATTTTATAATTTAAATTTGTTTAATTTTTTTATATAATTTTTTTTACTTTTTGGTCAAAACTTTATATTAAAAATTACAATTTAACTAAATTTTTAATTTAAACTTATAGTGATTAGACTAAAAGGGCAAACAAAAAAAGGTCAACGAAATAAAGTAGCAATTAAATTTTTCCATCATATATCTGGAATGTATAAGTTTCAGAATTTCCTTATTATCAACAAACGTGGTTATTTAAGTAAGGCATTCAGGATTCCGGAGGATGATTCAGATTTTTAGAATTTTTTAAAGTAATATAAAAAGGATGATATTAGAAATATTTAATTAATAATTAACTGATAAATAAACTTGTAAGATTGTATGGTGAATTTTAAAAATAGATGAATAATAAATTATACTTATAAAATAATAATGCCTCTGAATAATATTATTGAATTTTTAATAAATTCTAGTATCAATACTTTTATTGTTATTTATATTTTATCTATTTTTTATAGCTATCTTATTTTTATTGGCTTTTTTTCTTTAATCCGTTTAGGATTGATCCTTTTGTCTGTGAATTAAATGCATACCTAATAGCATTGATTGATTAATTTGATTGAATGCGTAGTGATTGATGTATACACCAAGTGTCACAAACAGAATACCCGCCAATAATAAAAGTGGCCTCGTGAACCAAGTCATAATAGCTTGAGCTGTAGAATAACTCCAAAAATTCACAAGAACGCCAATACCCTGTATAATTGGAATTATTCCTAACCAGAGAGCCATTGTATAAGGAGAAAATTCAATTTGATAAAGACTATTTAGTGCATACATCCAGAGTAGTGTAAACCCTGTTAAATATAATATTGTTTTATTTAATTTACTAAATTTGCTTTTCACCTGCATTCATGAAACAATTAATCGTGGATAATAAAGCAGACAAATCCTCATCTCCATTCATAAGGAAAACAATTATGTGTCCCAATCCTCCTCCTGGGGAACACGAAAGAGCGAATAAACCATATCCAACTGCATTTTTTAATTGAAGCATCTTGTATATGGTAATGCCAAGCTAAATAAATAAACAAAATATATTAGATAAAACTTATTTTAAATATTAATAAGAATAAATACAAATTTTATCTAGGTAATGAAACTGAAAAATAAGAGCATGGCATAAAAAGAACTTTATTTAAATTGTTGCATGAAAATAAAGTTCATTAAAACGAAATATTGATTTAATATTTTCTTATATTTTTTAAAAGAAAATTAACCATTTGTAATTATTAATTTAGCGTGCTTTACAAACTTTATTTCAACAATCTAGTTATTTTCTAAAGTATTTAAAAAAGAATTTAATTAACGAAAATGTTTAATTAATTAAACAAATAACTTACAGCATAGGCTTATCTGTTTATCATTTAATAAATATAATAATAATAATAATAATAATAATAATAATAATAATAATAATAATAATAATAATAATAATAATAATAATAATAATAATAATAATAATATGAAGATAAAGAAAATTAAAACCTTGAATCTTAAGAAACCAATCTCTTAATATTTTTACTTCGAATCAACTAATTTGCGGTGGGGATGAACTGACTTGTAATCATTCTTCAGATTCCAGTCATTTACTATTTTGTCTTGATTTTTAACACTAAGTCATTAATAATTTACAAACAGTTAACATTTGTAAAACTATCAATATATTTTTTTATATATAGCTTTATTCTAAGGCAGCGATTTCCAAACTGAGGAAAGTGCTCCAAAAGTTTCATTTTAATAAATTTTATATAGTTTATTTGTTAATGTACCAAATATTCAAAAACTGGGTACAAAATAAAATATTTTATGTGCTACTACTGATATTTTAGAAAAGTATGGGGGCTTCATTGAAACAAAAAAATGTCTAATGCCAAATGAAGAATATAATAATTTTTCCAGCTAAGCTATAAAAGAGTTATTTCCTACGTCATACTTTAACTACTATGGAATAAAAACATGAAGCCCGTTTAGTAGTGGTAGTATTTTTTTCAACACAAAAATTCTTGACCTTGTTACTGTGATGGAAGCGTACATTGTCCATTATCGATATGTCATTTTGACGTATAATTTGTTGATTGTATGTTTCTTCTAAAAAATTTAGTAGTTTTTCGGCGTTATGTCCGCCATCAATTAACTTATAATGATAAAATTTTTCTGTAGATAAAATTGCGAGGAGAGAAACATTTCTTACGCGGTTAGCTGGAACAATTTTAACAGCGTAAGTGTTTATGAGTTAATGACCACAATGATTACCACTTTTGATATCACTTTCATCCAAGAAACATAATCGTGAATTTGGAATTAATGGTGGCTCACGGGCAAAAACCTTGCGCGACTTTACATGCTCGGGAGAAAGGGTTCTAAAAGATTCTTTTTTAATCTTTTGAGGGTGATTGACAAGTTTTTTAGTGTTTTGGATATTTTAGGCTGTAAAAGTTTATAACCAACTTCTCGAAGGTTTTCTTGCATGCCTTTTTGAGTCAAATTTGGAACTTCTTATATTATATTTTGGAGCTTAAGATTCCCAGCAGAATCCAGTGGCTGAGTTTTTGTCCCAGGTTTTTTTGGTATGCTTTTTAAGTTAAGACAATTTTTGATACATGTATGTATCTTACGAATGATCGAATTTACTGCCGAAATGCTTAGATCTAAGGTTCATGCAACAAATTATGTGGTTTGGTTTGCTTCATAAAACATTTAATTGACAAATTACATTCGATCGTAATAACCCTGAGTAGTTTTATAGTAAAAGTTTTTTATAAAATAAAGAGGAGCCAAGAATCTTTTTAAAAAAAGGCGCAGTAACTTAAAACTTTGAAAATACTTTTTTATAGGTAAAACTATAATTAAGCTTAATCTCATAACATTGTTTCTTTAAATAAATAGTCTTTAGTCTCATAAAAGGTTGAAAAGGAATTTAAGACAAAATTAAAACAAAGAATTTTCCTTTATTTTTTATTACCATTCATGTCTATGAAATAGTATTAATAATGCAAAACTCTGTTATTCTGTTCTCTATAATGTTCAATTTACACAATAAAATTATTAATAATTTAGCCCGAAAACGTTTTTATAGAAAAAGTATTACAAAACAAAATCTGAGAAAGTTGATATTCTTTAAGCAAATAATTTAGTGATGAATCAGGAATAATATAGAATTTTTTTAGAATTTGATGAAACTTTTTCTTAGAATTTTTCATAACAAGTGAAAAAAGAAAATATAAATCGAATTTTCTTAAATTAATTTTTTAATTAATTTTAAAGGATTCCGTTATCTTTTTTGTTGGGTTATTATTGTTAAAGTCGGTATTGACTCTGACTCCATGCGCTTTTTGTCTCAATCATTAAGATAAGACCCAACACAAAACACTTAAATGTCATCAAGTTTCGAAATAAATTCTCAATTACACATCTTTTGTTCTGCATTCTTTAATAAAAATCGAAAGCAGGTGATCCTAAAGGAGGCTGCTTTTTTTAGACATGGCAATGGTTTTTCTCTTCTTACTAATTTGAATTAACACTTTTAAGCTTTTTATTCTTTAATCACGATATCGTAGTCTTCTCTCTTCGACCAACTGGTATTTGCCCAACAGTATCGTTTACTTTTGTATTGTTGTTCATTCTGTTTAATCGGATAACTAAATTAGCAATCGACAAAAAATTTGGAAAAACAAAATAACTTAACAGGCGACTCTCGCCTTTGTTCACAGGTCTCGTTTCACTAATTCAAAAATAATCATCTTTATTGATTTAGAAAGGAGGCTTAACTTCAACATCTTCTTGCTTACGGCTTGGGTTTCCACATAACTAATAAATTATTTATTTATTTTTAATTAATTTATATTTATTGAATATCTTTTTTCCGGGGACCCTCCATCTGTTTCTTCATCATTTAGTAATAGCTTCTTGATCTTCTTGTGAATTCTTTAATCCAATATATGCAACTGATTTTCACTAGTTCAGTTGTACTCTTCAAATTATATTCGATTGTATTGATCAGCAAAAACATCTGATGTTCATGAAAACATAAACGGGCTTTTAAAAACATCGTTTTTAATATTTTTTATATTTAACATTTGAAACAATGATAAATTTTATGTTGTATACACACACTGTTTGCAATATACACACATTTTTCATTTGATTTGTTCGTTTTATTTTATAAACTAATCAAATAATTGTATATATTGAAATGAGCAAATTAAAATATGCATTTATCTTAAAAAAATGATGTTTATTTTATGATTGTAAAAATGAATGATTATATAATCATAATAGTTAATGGTTTAATTTAAAGAAGTGATGATATAATTGTACGATGTTTGAATGCAATAATAAATTAACTAGAGTTTCAATTTACCACTGATTTCTCTCCAATTCTAACACCGGAAACTGGCAAATCTGATGTAGATTAGAAAAATTCTTATTTTATGTCCAAATGAACATCAAAAATATTTTAACTGGTCAGTACAAGAAATTTTCCAAATTTATCGATGGATCAATGAAATTGGAGCATGAAAATATGTAAAGGAATTACAACTACATTATTTGTTAAGAACTTTGTTTAAACATTAAAATATATTTATTATCTATTTATTGAAAATGTATCATCTTTGTTTATTTAACTTGATATGAAAATATGTTATATAAAAAGAATAATCTTTAGTTACATATTTAAAAATTATTATCAAAATATTCTAGAAAAGTCTAGAATATTCTAGTTGCTTGTTAACAATAATTGTTTAGTTATCTGTTATTGATAATTAACTAGCAACTGATGATATTTGTTTTAATATTATAAGTAGTAGGTAGTTAGGAGCTCCCTGCCGCAAACCCCCCCGGTGGGGGGGTCTGCGGCAACTTTTTTTTTGCGGCAACTTTTGATTACGCAATTTTTTCACACTATAGTGAGGGGGTTTTTTTTGGTCCTGGGATTTTCAATACAAAAAAAATTTTTCAATAGAAAAACGATGGTCCTGGGATTTTCAATACAAAAAAAAATTTTTTCAATAGAAAATCCGACTACCACTAAAAAA